>APFE031055466.1:102314-116199 GCA_000404065.3 Pinus taeda | reverse complement strand
TAGAGTTTCATCATTGTCTTCTTCCACAATATTTTCTATTTCCTTTTGCTCATTTTCCTCTTCTAATGGGTCTTTGATGTCTGCGAATCTCCCAATGTATGTCTTTCCAAACATTCCATGTAATGGTGGTTGGGGTTCTTTTGCATTTTTTGCCACACGTGATTCACTAAAGTCCCCTTTCTTCAACCCAATTTCTTGCATTGCATATGGAACAAATTGAAGAGCATTAATTCTTTGCTGAATGAAATTGCACTGTACTGGATCTTTTTCAATTGCAATGCAATTTCTTTCTTTTTGAAGGCAACATGCTAGTGTTGTACCTAATTATCAAGCACAAAAGAAATAATGAACTAAATTAGTACAATGACATATTAATTAAAAAATAACATATTGAAATTCAATTCCATATAATAAAACTTACCTGAGCCAGAAAATAAATCCAGAACCAAATCTCCTTCATCTGAACAAATGTCTATAAGATGGTTAATCAATAATTGTGGTTTTTGATAAATGTTAACTATCTCTCCTTTTGCTTCTTTGTCTTCATATGTTAGTTATCTCACCACAACATCATAAGTTAGTATTTGGCTATGACTTTCCGTCTACCCGATTAGAAATCGTAGACATATGGCTATCATCTTTTGCCCAACTATCAATATGAATGAACTCACAATCATTACGCCGTAAGGCGTTTCCATTTGAAATCAACTTTCCTCTTGGGTTACGTGTACATTTCTAGGCCTTTGATTTAAGTGTTAGACGATGAAAATAATCTTAACCATCCAATTGATTAGACTGGTATATGATGCGACCCAGCGGATCGACGGTTGCCCTCGCTCGCCGCTACTTCCAAGTGCTTTTCCGTGTGGAGACCTTGCACTTGCCCTCACTCTGGATTTGGTTTCAGGCTGGCTGTTCTGGGCGGTCTTCGTATTTTTCCTCTGCATATTTACTCCACTGGGAGATTCGTTCGCTGCATCGGGGAGACGAGCATTGGTGCTGAGCGGGGGAAGGGACAGAGATGGAGATCCCGATTTAAAAGATTTGAAGCTACCTGCAGATGCCTAAGCTGTGAATGTTGCAGCTACAACTCATAATGTCATTAGTTACGCCATCACCTTGTATGCCAGTAATTCAAATCTGGATACATAAAATCTTTTCTCGCAGGTAAGAATGCAGCTGCCCGTAACATTAATATGGCGATGCAGCTTTCAACAACTTGGTATTAAGAATTTCACTCCATTAAAAGTTAAAACCTTTGTTTTTGGATCTTTACATGGGCAGCCATACCTTCCTGCATTTGTTTCTTCTCTGTGGTCTTCTTAGCAATAGAGGGAGGCTGGAGTGAGACTGCTAGCTCAAATTTCAGAGGTCCATGAGCTTTGATATTTAAACTTTTTTTTTATTAGATGAGAAACTTAGACTAGCTTACAGAGCCACAACAGATGGGAAGTTTAGTGAAATCTCTTACCATCTTGCACACAATTCGAGTTATTGATGTAGATTCCGTTTAGGAAGTTGATAAGGTGAAGAAATTGATTGGAATTGCTAAAGAATGTGTTCTGGGTCTTCAAATGGAGGTCAAGAGGAAGTTAAGGATCATACTGTCGAACAGCAAGAGCTTGCAGCCTATTTTACTCATTGCAACCTTCAAAAAGTCCATTTGAGGTTGGCTTTGCCGAATGTTATAGGTGTTTTCTAGGGAACTTGTACAACTGCTAACTGCTGGCAAATGAGCTTGCTGCAAACCATGCAACAAAGGCACAAGAAGTTTTGCAGGCATGTGGGAGGCAGTTGCAGGATGCTAAAAACACTGAATTATGGCTTCAAAAATCTTTTTGTTGTTTTTGCAGCAACTTTTACACCTGTATACTGTGGTCAGAAGTATGTGTCCTTTCCATATTGTGCACCACACTTTATTCCAATCATAAAGGGAAATCTATGTGCTATATGTGAGCTTGCAGTTGTGTTCTAGGTCTTCAGATGCAGGTCAAGGGAAAGGAAGTTAAGGATGAAACTGTTCAATAGAAAGAGCTCGCAGTTTATTTTAGTCATAGCAACCTTCAAAAATTCCATTTGAGGTTGGCTTTGCTGAATACCATGGGTGTTTGTTATAAAGGAAGGAGCTTCAGTACAACAACTAACTTTGCTTGATGACTATTGGAAAGTGAACCCCTGCAAACCATTCAACAAAGGTACAAGTTTTGCAGGCATGCGAGAAGCAGCTGCAGGATGCCAAAAAACTGAATTATGACTTTGACTTCAGAAAGCCTTTTGTTGGTGGTGCAGCAACTTTTACACCTATATACCATGCTCAGTCAGAAGGATGTGTCCTGTCCATATTATACAACATGCTTTGTTCCAGCCATACAAGGAAATCTCTGCCCTATATGTGAGCTTTCCATTGTGGGTTCCAATGCTTCTGGGTGCTGAATGTGCATCTTTATTTGAAGAAATTTCATCACCCATGCATATTTCCATATCAGTATTGCACTCTACCTTTGAGAACCATGTTGAGAGATATGGCAGGACAGTCACTAAAAAGTCTTGGACAAACTTGAGGGTCTTCTTAAGAGATTGGAGGAGGCTGTTTAGTGATCACTAAAATGACAGTAGAAGTAAAACTTTCCATGTTTTTTCATTGTTTACAATTTGAAATTTTAGTCTGTGTTTTTGCTTCCCTTTCTTAGTCTTAGACAATGAAAAGTGCCAGTAATTTAGCTTTAGGTCTGGAGAATTTTTTATAGACCCCCCTGGGTGTTAATCCTATATTTTTCGTGCAAGTGTTCTATTGGTTTGTCTGAGTAGAAACAGGCACTAGGGTCTTATTATTCAACATCAGAAAGCAATGTAATTGTTTGAATGCTTTTTCATATGTAGGCCCTGTCCAAATCGGAACTGCTCAAATTGCCCTGTTGGACTGGGCATGGTATTGAACCAGCCTGCTGACCAGACCGGTACCTAACCAGTAC
This sequence comes from Pinus taeda, assembly GCA_000404065.3. NCBI lineage: Eukaryota > Viridiplantae > Streptophyta > Pinopsida > Pinales > Pinaceae > Pinus > Pinus taeda. The sequence goes on along the minus strand of APFE031055466.1, from coordinate 113,227 downwards.
AAACTGGCCCTAACTGACTGGACAAGAGACTTAAATTTTTATGAAATTTCTGAATGAATTTTCTTGTACATGCACAACAGACTTAGGTTTATTATTTTGATGATGACTATAGATGCACAGTAAACAGTTGTGAAGTTTTCTTAATGCAAGGAAATCACAATCCTCTCTTAATTATGACTCGAGAGTCAAAATTTATATCTCTGAAGTTGTTATGTCTTCGAATGAAAATTATTGACAAAATGCTTAAAAGAATTGGTTTGCATCTACATAACAACATTCATGTTTGTACTTGTATGTTGGTCACAGTGCTTTAGATTTGAGTTGCTATATTTGTTTACACATGTATTCTAAGTTCAGAACATAACCATCACTTTTACACCAAAAAGACTTGGAAATTTTACGGCCAGCTGTTTGTGCTACATGCACTTGAAAAGGTATCATTTATTTGCTGAAACCAAGGCATCTTTTAATGCAATTGACTCGCAAGGAAATTTATGTCACAATTTAGATTTTCGTTATTTGTATATTTATCTGTTTATATGCTAAAAATTTAGTAGTGGGGTATATGTAATACTGTATTCACGCTGCCTGGGAAACTTACACCCAATTTGAACCCAAAATAACTATTTTCTGAATGCATACAAGTGGTCTGAGTTTTCCTTCAGGACAGCCACAAGGACAAGTGTTTTTCCATATTAAATCTTAAAGTGATTTTTTCATTAAAAACTAATCATTTTATGTATTTTTTTCAACTCTGCTTCATTGATTCTGTTTCCTGTTTGAAACTCAGTTAGGTAGCTGGCCAGTTCAAAGCCCCATTCCTGTTTTTAAGACCATACTTCAATCCCATGCAATTTTTAAGATCTCTGTCCATTAATATTTAACTGTTTTAATTGCATAGCTGGTTTTCAAATAGTGTTTTGGACAAGAGAATATTAATGGCAATATAGGAAACTCTGATAGAATGTAATGACTGAACAATGTGCTAGGAGCAGAAGTTAGACCATACTTCAATCCCATGCAATTTTTAAGATCTCTGTCCATTAAAATTTTTACAGCCAACTGTTTGTGCTACATGCACTTGAAAAGGTGTCATTTATTTGCTGAAACCAAGGCATCTTTTAATGCAATTGACTCGCAAGGAAATTTATGTCACAATTTAGATTTGCATTATTTGTATATTTATCTGTTTATATGCTGAAAATTTAGTAGTGGGGTATACTGTAATACTGTATTCACGCTGCCTGGGAAACTTACACCCAATTTGAACCCAAAATAACTATTTTCTGAATGCATACAAGTGGTCTGAGTTTTCCTTCAGGACAAGTGTTTTTCCATACTAAATCTTAAAGTGATTTTTTCATTAAAAACTAATCATTTTATGTATTTTTTTCAACTCCGGTTCATTGATTCTGTTTCCTGTTTGAAACTCAGTTAGATAGCTGGTCAGTTCAAAGCCCCGTTCCTGTTTTTAAGACCATACTTCAATCCCATGCAATTTTTAAGATCTCTGTCCATTAATATTTAACTGTTTTAATTGCATAGCTGGTTTTCAAATGGTGTTTTGGACAAGAGAATATTAATGGCAATATAGGAAACTCTGATAGAATGTAATGACTGAACAATGTGCTAGGAGCAGAAGTTAGACCATACTTCAATCCCATGCAATTTTTAAGATCTCCGTCCATTAATATTTAACTGTTTTAATTGCATAACTGGTTTTCAAATGGTGTTTTGGACAAGAGAATATTAATGGCAATATAGGAAACTATGATAGAATGTAATGATTGAACAATGTGCTAGGAGCAGAAGTTCAGTGAAATGATGATTAATGGGTTTCAAAATATGATAGGAAAATAGAAACACATGGAGGATGATGAAAAAAAGTGAGTGGTGTGTTAAATGTTGTTAATTAGCACTTTTGTTATTGACATGGATATGTTGGCATATTTGGATGCTGTAATATTGAATGGAGAAGACTACATTATTTTACAAATTTCTGAGCTGGTTGGTGGAGAAGTGATGATTAGATTAATGGAAAAACAAAATAATGTGTGAGGAATGGTTAAGTGAAGTACTGACATTAATGGGTTTGAGAATACATTAGGAAAATTCAAATGCATGGAGGATGATGAACAAACTTGGACTGGTGTTTAATATGTTGTTAACTGCAATTTTTGTTGTTTTCCTTTGCATGCCAACTTTTTGTCTTTAAAATGCTGAATAGTCTCTAGCAATGGAAGAGAATATGAAATTTCAATTCCTCCAAAGTGAGCTTTACCACATAAAATAAAAAATTTCAGTGCTTGGATTAATATGCCCTAGATCACCATTCTGGACAAGAGATGATTAATGTCAAAAGGTTATTAAGGAACAATGTAGGAAGAGAAGTCTAATGAAGCACTGATATTAGTGTTTTTAAAAAAATGACAGGAAAATGCAGATGCATGGAGGATGATGAACCAAGTTAGGAGTGGCATGTAATATGTTATTCAACTACTACTTTTGTTATTGACATGAATGATGGGGCACTCAACATTTTATGGCTAATGGTAATAATGATTTAATGTGTTGCAGAATACCAAATGTTTACTCTCACTGTTGCAGTGATTAAAGTACAGTGTTACAGAAACCAAATTGAATTCGATCCAAGGTAACTTTTTTGCTGCGTTCTTGTTGGTTTCTCTATAAGTTGGTAGAATCACAGGGAGAGTAACCAATATGAAATGATGTGCATTGGTATTGAAATAATAATTGGCCTTAATTGGCCAGTGTTGGTGATGGTGCAAGTAATTACAAAGTCGGGCAAATTGACCTGAAAGAAATAGGTGAAGATTACTTGTTTGATTATGATTTCAATGTGTGGTTGGCTTTTAAAAATCATAACAAGGTAATGATGTTAAGCAGAAACAACCGTTGATGGCTTGAAGTAGATGGGATGTGTCATGCTGGGAGTAGCAATTTGATCAAATATATTCCAAACTTTTTCAATGACACCAGATAGGGATGTTACAGACTAGAACGCACATGCAGTGATAGTTTGTCGCCTAAATTGGTTAAGTCAATTTATGGCAATTCTGATATTTATCTTGCTTCACCCAAAGCTCCTTATCTTGTGGAGCTTGTCCAAGAAAATCCTTATCAATTTTCTAAGATTTTAATGTTGCATTTTTTGTCTTACTATTTGCTTAGACTTAAAATCAAATTTCATATTAGCTTTTTGTCTATAAACTGTCGAAGATACTCTGGAATTTAATATGGAAATGAGATTCCCTACATAAAAGAGGAAAATTTAGTGCTTTAATTAATATACTCTAGTTCACCTTTTGCAACAAGTGACGATTAATTTCAAATCAAGGTTCTAGTTAAGTTTGGTTGGCTCTTGGAACAACATCTCAAGTACCATAAGATGGGAATATTTGCTGCCCATGGATTTCCTTGGTTTGTTTCATCTTTTGATGGGAGAGTGCAAGCAAGAACACGTCTATACACTTTGAATAGTATGTATTTGCATTATGGTGATTTCTCTCTGGTTATCAAGCTGCTCCGGGAACTAGGGCATCTTCAGATTTACATGATATTTAACTATTTTCTAGAGAGATCAGGGGACTCTGGGCACAAGTTTAATAGGATGGTGATGATGGCAATATCATTGAATATTCTATGACTAGAAATGTGATTTCGCAGGTGTGAGGCCTTCTCTTCTTACCCTCGAACATATGATTTTATTCATGCAATTGGCATTGAATCTCTAATAAGAGATCTGAGTAGAGGTGGAAACAGGTGCCTTTCTAATCCTCCATTTGTCTTTTGGGTTTTCTTCAGATTCCTGAACCTATCACTTTATATTGTTTATATTCATGAACCTTGGTCTAAAGAATGATATCTCTCCTCCTCTGTGATAGGCATTCTTCAATCATCATTTTTAGTTCCATGTTAAAGTTCATGTGTTACTTACTCATTGGTTTTGGATTTTATGCTTACAGATGCAGTCTTGTTGATTTGATGATTGAAATGGATAGAATTCTCGGCCTGAAGGAACTGTTGTTGTCCAGGATACTCCTAAGGTCATTGATAGGGTTGCAAAGATTGCAAGCGCAATACGCTGTAGTACATAAATTTATGACATTGACACTGAGGTATCTAATGTTCTGAAAAGTCTCATTGTGATATCCACTAACAGAAGGCACGCGTCTAAAAATTGTTTAGTTTAAGTTTGTGAGCAGGATGTGAAATGGTTCAATTTGTTTCTGCATGGTTGTTTTTTATTTTTTTTACAAAGATAGCCCTTCAATTGCTTGCATATTATGAGTTTCTTATGGATTCCACAATCTCCCCTGTTTAGCTACTGTACCTTCAACTAATACATAGTCATTTGAAAAAAATGTACCTTCAACTCCCGTATCTATTTTTTCACCAACTTCATGACTGCAATCACAGGAAAAATTAATCAACATAAAACATCTCCCCATGACTCTGAAAATGTGTGGAGTTGTTACAGCCAATTCACACTTCCGAGTGTTAATTAAATTAAGGTGAATGAGACTAAAGAATTCCTGCCCTTTGAACCAGAAGTTGTTAAGTTTTGTTATGGATAATTTTTAGTAACATCCATGACACACATATGCCATTATTTTTTAACTTAATCTCCACTATGTTTAACTTATTGTTGGAGGCAATCCTGAATGGAAAGAGAAGGAGGTACTAATGAGACTTGGTCACTAATTCCCAGTGTACTTAAACCAAATATGTATAAAAATGGATTTTTATATTTTGTATCCCGCCCACCTCATTGTGAATATATCATGTACGACTTGGTCAACAATGATCACTCACCTAACTCTATAATTTTTATTTCGTGACCCTGAGAATCTTGGCCAAAGATGATCACTCTCCACCAATTTTGTGCTTTCATAAATACCTAATACAATATAGAGTGTACATCATGCATAATTACAACGATATTCTTTTATAACTCGCATTCTTTTTTTCACATTTGTAAGTATTTTGCATTGTTGTTGACTGTACTAATATCAGTTAGTATCAAAACCTCAGATTAACTACTTTGGGAGTTCTGCAATTCTAGCTTCCTTGGTGTCCCTTTTATTCAGAATTATCCTCAAAATCTCACCTCCAAGCTACTCTAGGAATCCATAGCACATGAATTGCTCTCTTCTCCTATTAGTAGGTCAATAGACATGCATGCAGCACCTTCCCACTCCAGCTTCTTTATCCATTTTTCCACGGTTTTCCATACATTTTCTACAATCACAGTACTCTTCACAACCTTGAATACCACATGTTTAATTGCCATGCTAGAGTGGGTTCCTATTGTGTCTATCATGGATTCTTCGCACAAATCTTATCATAGATCAGAACTGAAGTACTGCAATTTTGGCATTCAACTTGCAATATCAAGCACACTTGCAATTTTTTCATGAATGTCTCCTCGACACAAATTCTTCCTGCAGTGCCACACTCCAAAACTCCAGATCAATGTAGCTGGTGTTTCAGTTTTGCATCATGACTTTTAAACTTACCATTTCTCTCCTGGGGTCTATGATTGTCCAATTTTGTGCCTGAAAAAAATACCTTGCCATCTATGTCTCCCACTCTGCATGTTGTTTGTTGATTAATTTCTGAGTTAGGATTGTCCAATATCTTCAGAGATTGTAATGGAAGCTAGAAAAAGCTATTCACAACAAACATATCAACTTTTCCAAGGAGTGTCACATGATTTTCTTTTCCACTTGGTAAGTATTGTCCAATTATGGTAAGAGACCCTATTTTTTGTCTTTGCTAATGGGCTTCAGTACAACAACTTTGAGGAAAAAATAACCTAATAGTCACTCTATGCTTGGAAGGTTTCAGAGATGAAGGCAAATTACTTCCCCCCAAAGGAAGATGTCATTTTAATGAATGAAGCACCCACAGATTTTTATGTGTTAGTGTCTGGTGCTGTGGTAGGTATCTTTCTGAACATTACATAGTCCAAAATTTCAGAACTTTTAGGTGGTTCACTTTATTTCTTTTGCCGAATGTGTCTTCAAACAGAGAACTGCAACAAAGAGTTGTAAATGTTGATGTGGCGCTAGAATAACATTGAAATTTTGTTTCATTTTGCAGGACATACTAGCAGACAAAGACAAGGGTAAAACAGAGCAGGCAAGCTAATTTTCTTTTAAAGGAAAGTGATTATTCATGCTCTTAGTATCTTCTTGTTGGGAGATTCATTACATAATAAGCATGAATATTAGAATGTTTGCATTTCATTTTCAAATAAATTTGGAACAATCATTTGTTTCACTATATGTTTTAGTCACATTAGAAAATTTGAAGTACATAAATGACATGTCTCATTCCAAATGACTTGTTTGTTTTACCCCAGGCATTAGTAGCACATACATTACTTTGAAATCACAAAACTAAGTCAGTTGGTTTCTTTACTGTAAACCTGTCTCCTGCTACATTCCAGACTCTTGTGCAGTCCCAGCATTACAATTCATAATGCTCATAATCAATGTTGCATTCAAAAATAAATGATAAGTCAAAGAGTGTTTCAATTTTATTACGAAGTAGATTTTATGCACCTGTTTATTTTCATTAGGATTTATTGAATGAACCATCAAGTTCCAGTGATTTCTACAGGAGCCCTAGGCTGCATCCAGATATTTTTATGGGATAAGGCTGGCTGATCTAAACCTATTGGAGAATTCAATAGTTCAAACTATATTTGATTTTCTTAGGCCAAAGGATTTGACAAATCCCGTCCATCCATAAGGTTGCAATATCCTACACCCCCACAATTCTGCATTTGGAGGATCTACAGAGGCATGAATATCTAAACTAGTTAAAACTAATTTATAAATCTGAGATCCTTGATTGCTTATATATAAGTATGTGCATGGTTATCCAACTTGAGTTTCCAGCTAACAATCTTAACTAGACTCGTAGAGTAGCATGAGGTTTTGTATCAACAGTTTGTTGATGCCTGCACCTTGAGTGTCGCATTGCAATTCATGATCTTAGAAAAAATGAGCAAATTCTACTACATTGCAATTCATGATCTTATGGAAAATGGGAAAATTCCGCTACACGTATTTAACGAGTATGTATAGAGAAGCGATTCTAGATTTCATGTTAGAGAATAGAGTACAGAACAGGTGGACTCATATGGATGCATCGGTCTTCTTGGTACTCTTAACAGGAATTTTATATGATCACACAAATATCTCAATATAATTGAGCATAGAGTTTTATTTTCCTAATTTATTATAGAAAACTATAACAAAGGGAATGGAGATACTTATGGGAATGGAGATACTTATCTCTGCTCATACGTATTGTGAAAAAATGCAATTAAATTACTTACAATATACATGAAGAATGGTGAACATTCTCTTTAGCCAATTGAAAGAATTGCAACATATTTTAAAACCATTTTGTAGTCAAGAGGTTATAAAAAATACCCACAGTAAAACAAAACTGAACCGCCTATTTCCTCAATCCAATTTCAACATGGTATCAAAGTTATTTATGTGATTGTGATTCTTAGGAATTTGCAACGTAGGGAGAAAGGTATAGAAATCAGAGGAATTCAAATTATTTTTTAGATTTGGGAGTTTGTGCAGACAACCTCAGGTGTGAGGACAAATTGGAGAAAGGAATAGCAATCAGTCTATCAAAAGAAATTCAAACTATTTTTTAGATTAGGGAGTTTGTGCAGCTAGCCTCAGGTGTGAAGACAGATTGGATGGTGCCTCAAATTTATTATGGTGAAAGGTGAGGGTTACATTTGTACTAGAAGAGAATAATCTCAAGGATATTGTGACTCTGGTTATAGATCTATAGCAGTTGACAACTCATGACGAAAGGGAAGTGAAGGCTAAGTGGATGATTATGGATGATGCTATATTGGATCATTGGATCCATTGTATATCCAAGAAAAAGATGGTGAATGAGATGTTTGATGGCTTAGTTTTTCTACCCCAAATGGTTTATCCCTGGAAGATTAGGATTTTTTTATAGAACGCCAGGGATTAATTGAACTAGTTGTTGGAGATGTTGTTGGGCACTTGGCTAATTTCATGCCCACAGGCGTATTATTTAGTTCCTCCTGGGTAAGGCTCACTAGGGACACTATCCACCAATGTGGACAAGCATCCAGTAGGTTTCCTTGTAAAGTATTCCTTGGAAAAAGAATCCTCGAGGGGTTAGTTCATGCATATATTTTTATATTTGGTAACACATAAGTTTAGGTTTAAGGGTAGATGGCACAAATTCTATACCCAAATTCATAAGGGGCTTTGATTTTGAATGCATCTGATATGGATTGATGATTCTCAGGAAAGAAACTCTGAAAACCATGTCACCTAGGGAAGTCGTGTAATTGCAAACAATATAAAGTGCAGAGAATATGGTATCTTATTTGTATGATTAAAGAAGAGTCTTGGTTCTTTTCCCCCTGTATTATGTTATTGACAAGTTTGCAACCAGTTCATACAACCATGTCAACTAAGGAAGTCGTGCAATTGCAAGCAGTATAAAGTGCAATAAATATGGTAGCTTATTTGCATGATTAAAGAAGATTCTTGGATCTTGCCCCCCTGTACTATATTTTTGACAAGTTTGCAACATGTTCATATTGAAGTTCGCATTTGCTGAACTACATTTTGTTAAGGATATGCTTCAAATACTATCGGATCTAAGTTATACATTGTGTTCAAAATTTACATCTACTGGATAGCTTGCTCCCAAGGATGGGTATTTTCTTGCTCCCATCAAATACCTTTGGATTTGAGATAGATAAAGTGCTTATTTCTTATGATTCTAATGAGTTGTGGCACATGTGGCAGTGTTCTTAGTAACTTGGAGGGAGGAAGGGGTTATGGTCATATCTTCCATGTTCTGTTGGACTTCAAAGGACCGAATAATTTTGAGCTTGGACTTCAAAGGAATGGGTAGTTTTGAGTGGACAACTGTTATTTGTTCTTAATTCAGACATGTTACTATCTTTTCTTGATTCTGCTAAGCAATCTAGTTTGAAAGAAGATTTTGATTTGGAGAAGACACAACAATATAGTTTGAAAGAGGGTTTTCTTTTGAAAAATACACATGTAGTTTTTGATCACCTCCAGAATGAGAACAACATTGTTAATTACGACAAAGAGGAAATGATATTCAAATGAAATTTTAATCATTGGTATCAAATACTTTGACTCTTCCAATACTTGGGAGATTTGAGGCACGAAACTTTCCAAGAAAAAATGCTTCCAACTCAATTATTTCAGTGCCCTGTTCTCAAGACTCCATATCAGTATCAATTCTTAAGACCAGAGAAGAATATCCGACTCAACTATTTCTGGACATGCTATTTTAAGCTTGTTTGTGTAAGTTAACACCAATAATTTCATTTTGCAGTTCACTATGCTAGATGCCTTTCATATCTGCTTGCTACTAGATATCATGATCCAAGTAGGACATGGATTGGTGCTGCATTTCCATATTTTATGAAACAAAGCCTTTGGATTCTCTATATTACTGCAATCTATTTTTCCATTACGATTCTGACCATTTTTTGATATGGAGGCCCGCATGCTGAAAATACGAGAGAAATGATATTTGAAATCGTCTACATGTTATATAATTTGGGTTTGACTACATACATGATAGGAAATATGAAAAATTTAATTGTACATGGCACAAGCCGAACCATGAAATTTGTAAGGAATATATTTTTAATAGATTTGTGTATAGAAAAGTTATGCCTACATATTCTCTCTTTTCAATGCAAAAATGCTACATCATATGAGGATTTGACTTTCATTTTGATTGCAGAAGGACACAATTCAGGCAACTTAAAGATTTTCTTTTAGGAATTGGCTGCCACTACAATTGCAAGATCAAATGTTGTCACGTATATGCTTGAAATCCAGGACAGAGGGATTACAGTAAGAAGAAACATTAAATGATCTCCTAAAGGCCACCATCCGCGCAAGCATTGCAAACGTCTTGTTTTTTCCTATTGTTGATAAAGTGTATCATTTCCAAGGAGTGTCACATGATTTTCTTTTCCAGCTAGTAAGTACTGCCTAATTATGATAAGGACACCTTATTTTTTCTTCATGAACTCTCCGAATTTTGTATAAAATGTGTACTGTATTTGAAACTTCAATTTGCCATTAAATTAATGGGACATGAATTCCCACAAAGGAGTTCAGAAATGTGCAATTAAGTTGAGCTCCCATCTTGTCATTCAATTTATGGACACTGAATATTAAATATAAGATAAATATATAGGAGTAGCATGTGAGTGTCAGTTTTATAAAGAAGATTCTTTTTACTATTAATAAAAATATAGATAGTTAGTTTCATTTTAAAGGGTTATAAATATGAGTTATAAATACAAGACTTAAAATGTTGTAAATATTTAAAGTGTTGTAAATATGAGTTATTAATTGTTTTTACTCAAAACCTGATAAATAGAAATTTAGCATTTTCTTTTTAATTGAGTGACTCAAATTCATGTTTCTTTAGGTTGAAGGTAAAGCCACTAAAGTGGAAAAAATTGTGATGCCAATAATTAGAGCCTAGAGGGATTGTCATCATGGGGTGATAAGAAATTTAACATTCCAAGAAGAGGAGGTAATAGTAGATTCTAAATAAATTAGCAATGCAACAACATAAATGTTTGCAACAAATTTAGAGAGATCCAACTTGTTGAATAATGCACACACTACATGGATAATGGATTTCCGCACTTTATGCCTTACGAAGTTTTCTTTGCAACATCTAGTACAAATGCTAGTTAAATACAAGTAAATTTATGGAACATACCTCGAGCTGATGCCTGTGTTTAAACTATAAAATTTTCAATCATGTTAATGTTTGATATGATAGATAATTATTAAAAA
>APFE031055466.1:61945-93104 GCA_000404065.3 Pinus taeda | reverse complement strand
AACAAAAATCAAGTTGTTTTTGGATATCTAAACATGCTTGTTGAATTGAGAATTTTTCAAAAGGTAAAGGTTGGTTTCCTTGTTGTTGGGCACACTCATGACCATATTGATCAGATGTTTAGTCGTTTCTCAGTCATATTGAGTAGGAAGCAAGTTGGGAGCTTGCCATCACTAATTGAATGTCTTAAGAAATCACACATGCCAGAGCCTACTTTTGATGTGTTGGAAGAAATTGTTGACATGCGAAGGTTTATTCTTGGATCATATGGTGAGGGGAAATGCATTGAACAACTTAATGACATTAGCTTCCAACATCAATTTCGTATCAAAAAAGTTGATGGGAAAACACTAATATGGGGCAAGAAGTATTCAACTACTGCAGAATGGGCACCATCATCAGGTTTGCAATTTTTGAAGTTCATTCCAGATCATCCAATATTTGCATCAAAAATATTGCTATTACCATCAGTTGGTGAAGTTTAGAATGCACGCAGACAAAATAGAGATATAAATTATTTTGATTGCCTGGAAGAAATTAAAAAATGTATTAGATATACATATGAGTACTTTGCCATTGCTGATTCAGTTTGGTGGGAGTCATTTTTCAATAATCAAAGTGATATCATTTCAGCAACAACAAATGAAGATATACCTTTGAAAAATCCATTTATTTGGCCACAAAATGTGTCAAATGAACATGAGGAAAGAAACATTGTTGAACAATAACAATCTCAAGGAATTATTAATTCTTCACAAGCAGAGGAAAGAGAGATGTATGTTGGTTCCAAAAGATCTCGTGCACAACGTGAAGCCATGGAAGACCTTTACAGGGGTTCAATACATGATATTAAGGAGGGTTGCATGATTGCAGTGCTAGCAGATGGAGATCTCAATGGCTATCCATTTTGGTTGCTAAATTTATAAAGGTGTTTACAGAAAATGAGGATGTTACAAGTGTTGAAGTACATTGGTATGCCATAAATACACACCCATTCAGTGGTGTGTATAAGCCAGAGATGGTAGTTGACAAAAAAAATGGCAGAAAGAGAAAAATAAAGGGTATAAATATAAATCGTAGCCGCACAGACATATTAAAATTGGAGGATGTTGACATACTTGTTTATGACTTCAGTTTAACAAAGAGAGGAACTCTTCACTTCAAGACGATAGAGATTCTGAAAAGGTTGTTACCAGAAGGAACAATGTTGAGATGGGAGTCTGCTGAAACCAGTCGTAGATCTAGAAGAATTTTGAAACTTGAAATGTTGGGCATCCATGTGGACTCAGATGGGGCACTAGTTGATGAAAAAGAAGAATATGTAACATCTTCGTCAACATCCAATCACTCATCTGAAGATGTGAATTCTGATGGTGTGCAAGAAAATATAAGTGATTTTGAATAATTGTTTAAGACAATTTATATAACTGATGTATGCATCGTATCTTGAAATAAAATTGATGATTTCCATATGGTGTTAAATGAGAAGTTGCGAGGCATTTTTATGTTGTTGGATTATATGTCTTAATTATGGTAATTTTTATTGTTTAAAATATCTACAACGCAATATTAAATTAGAGATATAATGTATGTTTTATTCAATATACAAATAATGACTTTTGAATTCATTTAGTGATGTAATTCGTTCATAATGTCATGGTTTTTTAATTTTATAGTTGAAAAAAATTCAATTTCTTTTGTATCTAACATGTTATGGTTGAAAACATGTTGAATTTATACTTAGGAAAGAAAAATGATATTCTACCAGAAACATTAATGTGTTTTTTTCTTCATAAACAACTTTGTTTGGCACATAAAAATTTGGTTTTACTAACATTTTTTAAAAAGTTTGAAAATTGACCCTAAAAAAAAAAATCATTGTTCCAGTATCATCACTTTTGTTTTGAAGCTATATTTTGCATGAAAATTTCGTAGTAAATTTCGTAGTCATTGCCATTTTTAAAACATGTTCAAAATTGACCCCTAAAAAATAAAATCATCGTTCCAGTATACACACTTTTCATTTTTAGCACTATTTTTGATGTTTTCTCGGGGTCTTTTTGGCCAGAGTTCCCATTTTGAGTTTACAGTTCCCGTTTCAAAGTTTACATAATTCCTTGTTGTTGTAAGGGTTGGCCTTGTTAGTACAAGGGTTGGTTTTGTTGCTGCAAGGGTTGACCTTGCTGCTGCAATGGTTGTTAATAAAGCCCTTGTTTTACATAAGGTCCTTCTTATACATAAGGTTGTTGTTGTTGAAAATTTCCTTGTGGAATTTGCTGAGTTCTGGGTTAGTACTGATAGGTTCCAATTTAAAATTGACCAGGTGTCCCAAATGAGGGATTTGAACTAGGCTGCATTTGGGGTCCTGCTTGTTGAGTAAAGGGTGGATCATTAGGGGACTTTTGAGACCTAAAATGGGCCTCCTAAGTAAATTATAAAATAATAGTGGAAATAATAAAATAATATTAGATTACATCATCAAAGTTTAGAGGGAAAAGCGAAAAAACTATTTTTCAACTCATATTTTCAACTTATCTCCCTATGGGTTTACTCAAATTTCGAGTGAAAACACTTGTTGGAAGAAAAATTTGATTCCTCATCCAAGGAGTACCCATGTTTCATACTTTAGATGGACCTTGCTATACAAAAGATGAGAAATACATGAAAAACATGATTGCAATCACGTTTTTTCATGTATTTCTCATTTTTCATGTAGTGACCCCATCGAAAGCATGCAACATGGGTACTCCTTGGATGAGGAATTAAATGTTGCATCTAATGAGTACTCCCGCTCTAAATTTGAGTACAACCTTAGGGATATAAGTTAAAAATACGAGTTGAAAAAGTAGTTTTATTATTTTTTAATCTAAAAATGGTGAATCATCCCCCATGGTTGACATCATCATCTTGAATCCTATTGTTTCTTATAAAGTTTATTTTGGTTGTACATTTTTCTTAGGAGGCCCATTTTAGACCTCCAAATTCCCCTAATGTTTGAGGTTGTTGTGAGTCATACAGAGGGTACTGTTGTTGGTATGGTATCTAGGCCGAAAGAGGCTGTTGGTACGGGATTTGGCTTGATCCAGATGGAATAGATGATCCACTAGGGTAAGGTACACTACCTACATTTTGACTAACTCTTGTAACATGAGTTTGAGATCCACTCACATAAGTTCCACCCAAAATAGGAGGTACATATGGAGGAGGTGATTGTTGCCCCCCATGCGGTGGGATAGGTGGTGACACATATTGTCCACTTCATGGAGGACCCGAGGAACCTATAGGGACATTAACTATCCCAACCATAATTGTTAGTTGTACAGGAACTAAAGAAACTACAGTTTGTACAAGAATTTGAGAGGCCACGCTTGAATCAAATGGACCAAAAGTAGGCATGGCACTCGACGACCAAATAGGATTGTGATAAAGTGAAGACGCACTTGGAGTACTGAAAACCAATTGAGCCAAAGAGGTGTAACCATGTGGAAACAATGGTTCAGTACTCTCAAACGGTGGTGGAGGTGGTACACTTCCCACATACGGAAAGATTTCAAGTGGAAAGTTATATTTAGAATCATCGCCAACACCAGGAGTGTGAATGGTTTAGACTTCTGGAGGAGGACCTTGAGGAGAGGTTGGAAAATCACCTTCTTGTGGAGAAAGCTCCAAAGGCACACCAAGATTATCGTATGGACTATAGACCATTAAGGGGATGTTAAAAATGGATCAAAAAACATATTTAGAGGGAATAATAAATACCTTTACAGATTCTCAAGAGTTTCTGGATCAGATTCCTAAGATGATGAGTCTCGAGGTGGAGGATGAGAAACAAGGGGTTGAATATTCATGATAATTCCAAGTTCAAGACCTTGGGCTTCATGTGACTGTGAAATATCAGAATGGACTCCTTGTGATGACCCTTCAGTGTCAGATGATGAAGGGGATATGTAAGGTGAACCCGGTGGTTCAGCCACGATGACTTTTCCTCAAAAGCAAAAGGAGGTGGTTGATTTGAGCTTACAACTAAAATTTACTATTAATAAGGCAATATGAGGCCAAGGATAACTGCATAGGTAAGTCATGTTATCATGGGCAGTTAAATTTTAGAGCTTAAAAAAAGAAATAAATTAAAAAGGGTGTATTAGGCAAGAGGGTTTACTAAGTATCCGTGAACCACTATATACAACTTAGCCGAAACCAAGGACTTAACGTACAATGACTGATCTCCCCGAATGTTGTGTTCAATGTATCACGTCTACAAGGTGGTTGACTCAGTTACCCGTGGCTTAAGGATAACAACCTAGTGGGGTCTCCCAATATATACTTGACGATATGGAGAACACAAGTTTGTGTTAGCATTGTCTAATGCATAACTGTTTGGTGAGAGCGTTCCCATATAATTGTCATACTGGAGTGCCTCCGATATACCTGAGAGTATTGGAGAACCAATGATATACTTATGTACTAGAACGAGATTTCACCCTCGGGATACAATGCAGGTAGTTAACGACAACTGTTAGGTTTATAGATTCCAGACGACGTCTTTAGCCTAGACCTCTAAATGTTTGCGTGAAGTTCCAAATGATCCTTATGTTAATTCAGTAAATTTCAATGTTGTTCTTGAATTATGTTTCAATTTTTGGGCTTAAATGATGTCACCTAAATCCTAAAATGCAACTATATGAGAAAATGATTTTTTTCACTTCGATCAATGTTATACTAGCAAGGGAAGAGAATTCAATCAATTAATGCATCAAACAAGAGAATGCATCAAAGAACATGCCTCCACTAACTTTTCTTTTCCAAATGCAATATGCAAAAGCAAAACTAAACTTCATTTTCATTATCCAACATGCAATCTTTCGAAATCAAAAATGATTTTTACTTCACTAAGATGCACTTTATCTAAATGATGTTCTCTTTGATTTTCATAAGCTCTAATGCAATTAAGCTTCAACTAAAGAAAAAATGAAATTTTTGATTCAAAATCTCCTAATGCAAAAAATGCACCAATCAAAGCAACACCAAATCAAATCCAAAAGCACTCAATGAAAATGTCTTTCACTTTTCTCTTTTGAATAGATAAACAAATGTACTCTTTTCAGTTTGTAAAACAAGCAATGTAATCTATGCTTGACAGATAACAAATATGAATCTCAAATGCAAGATGACCTAATACAATTTGAAAAATAAAAACCGAAACCAATTCAAACCAATGTTCTAAAATATTTTACCAGATAACCATATCTAAAGAATCAACCAACCACAAACTTAGTGACACTTACAAGCGACAATCAACTAACCTATAAACCCTAAAATCAATCCAGTTTCACTCAAATACTTGAAAGCTAAAAAATATACAATTTTGATAATAAAATGAGGTAATTAGACAAATAATCAATAAATCCAATCACACAAGACAAACAAAAGACCTCAGGGGCTCATACACACTGGACTTTGACAGAGAAACCCTATATTTTTTGCCAATCTCTGAGATCAGAGTGACTGTTATGGCCAAATTAGCGTTGATCCTGTTTCAAGAGAAAACGCGCTGGCAACACGACTGTGAGAGAAAAAGGTGTGTTGGGCGAGGAATAAGGCAAACAATAAAAAAGATCCCCACAAACTCTCTAGACTTAGCACTCTAAGGTAACAATCAGTGATTGTGCAGACCTATACAAACTCAAACTAACTGAGAACTTGATGGTCGGTCAAACTGATCAAGGGATCAAAAGATAAAAGAGGATCAAGAGGTTATAGCTTCCCCAATGGAGTTTCCATTTTCTTGTGAAGGTAAATCCCCTCTGCGGACATAGGTGATCCCTCTAGCCCAATGATTAGGTCCAGCAACAAACTAAACAAACTAACATACACTTTCCTAACTTATGTTTAACAAATGCAGAGAGAGAGAGTGGCCTACCTCGCTTTGATGCTAATTGCTCAATCCTTTTGGAAATGAATTTTATTCTTTTGCTCCATGCCTCACTTCTTGCTTTTTCTTTACATCCGAGTACCTGCAAGGAAGATCAAAGAGTTATGTAACATACAAGAGAATATATGGCATATATCAAACATAAACTACTTAATAGATCAAGGAATATTAAGCTAAAATCATAAACATTTACACAATTATGAAAAGTGAACATTAGATGTACATATTAATAAGCTAAAAAGGGAAGCATACAACCTGTCTTGATGTTGGAGACCTCCTTTAGGTGGATGTCCAAGTCCAACCAAAGACTCTGCAAGCACTACTTCTCCAAGTTAGAATGGAAACATGTAAGTATAATCTTAGAATAGGAATGCACAAATCAATGACCAACCATTTGGGGATGGAAGGGAGGGGGAGTTAGGGATCCAAAAAAGAGGGAGGAAGGTCCACATATCAAGGGGAAATCCCATTATGATAGGATCAAGAGGTACAAAAGGGAGAGCTCGACCATATCAACAACAAATAATATCTAGCTCGTTGTTCTCGAAAGTTCTAGTCCACGAAGCTTCTCCTCCAGTTTGGGAAAACCTACTAGAAGAGGTTCAACGTGAGTTTTCATATTAGAACCCATGCTAGCAGCACTAGGGTAAAATAGAGCAACCTTCCATTAGCACGGGAAAGCAGTGAAGCAAAACGCGTTGGCCCTAAAAATTAGGTTTTTAGTTAACCTTTTTCAGAATTTACTCAGAGCAGTTTTCCTTTGATTCTTTAGGGAGGTTTTGGTCTGTATATCATGATGGATATGTTGCACAATTATCAATGTTTTGGCACTTCGGGATCAAGAAGTGAACATGAGATGTGATAAAATACTATGTAATAGGAAGTTATGTGCTTGGTACAAGAAGCACATAAATGCTCAGTTGGGTGTGTTAGGACTCCGTAATTTTCCTAGGTTGAGGAAGAAAACTACAAAGGTAACCATAAACCACTTGTAGAATTGGAAACTAGACTTTCCAATCCCAGAGAGGGCTCTCTCTCAATGGATTTCAATCAATAACAGACTAGGGTTTTAAGCTAGGTATGAATATCAAGGATTTGGTTTTAAAATTGTGGTTTCAGAATGAAGGAAGAACCCCATTGGGCATGGAGTCATAAGGGTTTTCAGTAATCAATCACAGATAGACATAAGATAAAATTCAATTAGCGTGAGGTAGGAAAGCTCCTGGATCTTATAGAGCTATTGAGGGTGGATGAGATGAATTAGATTTAGGATAAATTTAAGCATAGAGCATACACAAATGAATTCTATATTTAATATCAGAAAGAAAACATTGATATTGTTTAACAAGCCATAACATAGTACACTTAAGTAAATTCGGCTCTTAATCTTCCTGCAACAATCAGGAGGGAAAACCATATGGAAACTGAGAAAAATAAATAATTTTACATGAGAGAACACATCACCATTTGCTTTACACAAGAATCCTGAAACCAAAAATGCCTTTGTATTATTGAATTGATTACTTATGTTTGAGCTCCACATCTTACAGTCAAAGAGAACATCTTATTTTTACTTCATAATCAACAAATCATAAGTCTTATTAAAAAATATTTATAGACTTCTTATTGAACTAACTTTGGATTCCAAAAATGAATTGATTACAAAATAATATCTAACAATTTCTTGAGAAAATATGAACAATAAACTAAAGATAAAAACAATCACTAGAAAACTGCAGGAAATCTGGAACTGCTCAAAAATATTCAGCCTTCAAATCTAGAAATTGGTTCATTAATATTGATCCTTTGCCTTGGAATCTGAAATGGTTGAACCTATTAGTTTCCCTTTCAAACTTGATTAGCTCTGCCACCTGTATCAACTAGCTTCCCCTTTGACTGTTATTTCTAAATATAAAATCTGAAAAATAATTGCATAGTTGTTTATGTTCTCCACCTACTTGATCAATGAATTATTTGTATTTTGGAGTTTAAACCAAACTTATGTGTTGACCCTTTTTGCCTATAATATTTGCCTTCATCATTGTCGCAAAATATTTGGGAAGAAAATATTTTGAATAATATTTCCAAATATTTTGCTTATACTCTTTTTTCCCCTTGGAAAAATCGTGATTTTCATTATATAAGGAAAATTACATGTTGTAGATGTTGTTCGCATATGCAGTATATGAGGCTAAGTGCCTGTCAAGTAGAGGTGATACAAAAAATAAAGATCAGCACTCCACGCAGGGAGGCTCTGCCATCAGTAGAGTTCATATAACGTTATAAAAAAAATAACTCTGCTCAGAGAGTATGACTGTTTGTAAATACAACTGGGATAATATAAACATGATAATATTTAACATATAACAAAAAAACACAGGCTCCTGCTGAGCCTATACTATATGGTCCATGAAAGGGCGATGATAGTACTGGTAGTGTGCTTCATCCCTCTACTCCTGTATCATCCATGTGTCACGTGGCCTGGCCGCTACCTCCTTGGATAGCATATCGGCAAATGTGTTGTGTTCCCTATATATATGGTGATAAGTAAAGTTGTCAAATAGTGAGATAAGTCTATGGGCCTCATCCAAGATAGGCCTCAAAGTGTATGCATGACAGTTTGATGATCTATTAATCCAATTGCACACTATTTTTTAGTCCCTAAATAGTTGAAGCTTCCTGCATTGTTTTTCTAATGCAAATTGTATGAGATATTTTGCAGTGATGAGCTAGGAATAATTGTTTCTGCCCCCTCCAAGCCCCATTTGAATTTGAAAATTATGGGAGTCTAACAGATGTAGGATGGCACCACCCCTGCACCCTTCTTCTTGAGCAGATCCATCAAAGAAATCCCATGGCTAGGTGTGGTCAATGGTTTCACGGAAAATATGCCTGGGAGGGCGGTTATCATCATCATTGGGAATGTTTTTAAAGTCTGCCTGAAGTCGAGCAGAGATGGTGGGCCAATAAGGAGCTATATCCTTAAAAATGATATAGTTACGAGCGATCTAGATTTCCCAGCAGATGAGGAGGGGAAGGTTCCTGGCCTTTGTCGGGGCTGCAGATGACCACCATGTGGTCCAAGCTTCTCTAGAATTTTATCCCCGCCATGTGCACTGTGTAGGGATGTTCGAGAGGACAGATACCCAGAGATCTATAGTGAGAGGGTAGGTGAGGAAGAGGTGGTCCACAGATTCTATGTTTTCCTTGCATAAGCTGCACCAAAAAGGTCCGTGCATTCCCCTCTTGGTCAGATTGTCACTAGTGGGAGTCTTCTTTTTCAAAATTGACCACATGAATACTCTGTTTCTAGGAGGAGATTTTAGTTTCCACATGCCTTTCCACCATATATCTATAAGCAGAGGTCTATGGTTGCTAGCTAAATGGAGGTATCCCTCTTTTGGAGAGTACCACCCATTTTTTGCTTGCACCCAAATGATCTCATCCTCCCCTTCTATTATTCTGATGTGAGATTCTGTTAAGGCTGCTATGTAATCTGACCACTGTTGATGCCACTGAAGTAGAATATGCAATTTGCGTGCAGATTTCTAGGCCTGATGGAGAAAGGTGGATCATTCCATGTCAGCAACGTGGTGGATGTCAGTAATGCCCGAGTTGGCAAGGTGGAGCTTAAGTTCATTAGGGAGAATGTGGGCATTACCACACCCAATCCATGGGTCCAATCCAATGTGCATAGATGTACCATCTTGAATTCTCCAAGTGAGTCCATCTCAGATGAGAGGCAATGAATTTAGCACTGCTTTCTAGATGATTGAGATTCCTGTTTTATTCCAGCTTGTTTGTCTGAGCCAGTTCATGTTTAGGGGTGCAATGTACTTGGAGGTAGCCACCATAGTCCAAAAGCTATTGGTCGTGATCAGCTACCAACCGAGCTTGGCCACTAGAGCTGATGAGAAGTCATCTAGTTTTTTTATTCTCCACCCTCCCCATTTCTTTGGGAGGGTAAGCAGATCCCATTTAGCCCATGCAAATATCCTCCCAATTTGTTTGCCTTTCTAGAGGAACTTGCAACAAAGATTTTGTATTCAAATAAGGATTCCTCTAGGTATCCAAGCTAGGGACATCCAGTACACAGGGGTTGCTTCAAGAACTGCTTTGATAAGGACTAGTCTCGCAGCCTTGGAAAGATATTTATGGTACCAGATATTGAGTCCTCTTTCTAGCTTTGATATCAACCATGTCCATTCTGTTATTTTGTAGCCATGTGGCTTTAGCTTGTAACATAGATACCTTAGGCCCTCCTCCAACTGAAGTAGGGTGAAAGGGAAACGATGGAGAGCGAACTGGATCTCATGAGGGGTGCAATCAGACGCAGAGATGGTGGATTTTGAGTTGTTTATGGCCATACCAGTTGCAGATTAGAAGAGGGAGATGGTGTTTTATAGGGTAGTCAGATCCCAATGCCACCATTTAGGAAGATCAACACATCATCCACAAAGAGTAAATGTGTTATTGTGCATTTGTCAATGATCTTGATACCATGAGTCTGCCTATGAGATGCATGTCTTTAATAAGTCTACTAAGTCCCTCCATGAATAGTAGAAAAAGAAAGGGGGACAGGGGGCACCCTTGCTTGAGGCCTCTTTCGGAGTGAACAAAAGGTGAAGCCGCTCCATTAACCAAGACACTAAAGGATATGTTTGCGATGCAACACATGATCCATTTAATGAACTCATATGGGAAGCCAAGATGAGTTAGGAGCATTCAGAGGTATAGCTAACTTACCCGATCAAATGCCTTTGAGAGATCAGCCCTGATGATCATACCTTTGATCTTCTTTGTCTGGATAGAGTGCATCACTTCCTGGGTAGTAACAACTACTTCATGAATCTGACGGTCCTGGAGGAAAGTGAATTGTTCAGAGGAGATGTGGGTGGAGAGAATGGGTCGGAGTCTATTTGCTATGATTTTTGCAATGATTTTATAAATGCAATTGCATAGGGAGATGGGGCGGAAGTGATCGAAGGAGGTCAGATTGTCTGATTTGGGAATGAGGGCAATAAAGGTGGAATTGATGGCCCCATGCATACAACCTATGGTTTTGCATTCTTCAATGACCTTGAGTAGGTCATCTCCAAGAGTTTCAAAAAAGGTTGTATAAAACTCCACCGACCATCCATCGGGTCTAGGACTCTTGTCTTGCTTAAACCATTTCAGAGTGGCCTCTAGTTCCCCTAGAGTGACTTCCCTATTCAGCTCCATAACTTTCTCTTGATCTATGAATCTAGGGAAGATTTGTGCTACTCTGATGACCTTAGCAAGAGTGGTGTTGGGGGGAGCTTAATAAATCTGCTTGAAGTGAGATGTAGCCAGAGAGCCCAGTTGATGGAAAGTATGCACTTCATCCCCCTACTCATTTGTCAGCTACTAAATGGTATTGATTGCCTTGTGCCCATTGGCGAATTTGTGGAAAATTTTGGTGTTGTCATCTCCCTCCATTAGCCAAATAGCTATGATTCTTAGCCTCCAGGTTTCTTCTCTATCTTTAAGTATTTTTCCCCTTTTCGATATTAACTCAGTCAGCTTATTCTTTTGTTCTCTGGATATAAAAGCCCCTCCTTTCTCGTCCTCCAAAGCAGCAATTTGTGATTCAATTTCACTAAGGGTTTGCACTTCTTGTTATCTCTTGTTGTGAGCCCAGATTTTATATAGCCTTTTCAACTCTTCCAAGTTACTGACAAAACCTTCTGTAATGTTCCCTCCAGTAGCAAGGGGGTGGTACTTCCAAAACTCCATAACCATTCGAGTATAGGGGGCATCCTTCAACTAGGTGGTATTGAATTTAAAAGGAGCTCCAGGTTTGCATGTTCCTCTCCTTATATCAAGGAAAATCGATAGGTGGTCAGATATAGCACCTGATCCAACCCACTATCTGAAGATGTGGCCTAACTCTAGTAATCGTTCCTTGATGAGGAAGCGATCAAGCCTTCTTGCAAGGTTGTCCTATCCAATCCTTTTGTTTCTCCATGTAGGTAGAATCTTAGCATAGGGGATATCAATAAAGCTATGGTTCTCCAAGATATTTTCAAATAAAGCAGAGAGGGGATCGACCTAGGCATGATGACCCCAAGATTCTGAGATTCCCATGGAAAATTTAAGGTCCCCCCCCAGGATAATGCTGTCTTGTTGCAAGTTGTGAGAGGTCAAAAGATGTTCCCAAAATATTTCTCGGTGGTGACAAGGCCCATATACATTTATCAGTCTGATGTATGTGCCCAGGTTAGATGAGTAGATGTTAGCCCCTATGTATCCAAGGCCGCCCCAAATGTTACACAGCTTGATAAAGCGAGGGTTGTAGCCTAAGGCTATGCCTCCAGAATGACCATTAACATATAGTGCTTGAAAGGACCACCCAGGAAGCATGGATTCAAGAAGGTGGTTTATGGCTTAAACAAGTCCCAGGGTTTCTTGTAAGAAAACAACATCAATGAGTTCAAACTTAAGTAGCCTTCGGAGAGCTAGTTTTTTCTCAGGGCTCACTATACCTCGACAATTGAAGGAGAGCATCTTCATGGGGGGGATGATCCCAGGGTATTCTGTGCTCTAAGAACCCGGTGTAAAGTAAGTTAACGCCCTGCTATAATCTCCTCCCCTACCTGTTGCTTGGCTTTGGAGAGGGAGGATGGTTGACCTCTAGGGGGCTTCAGAGGGATGGGGGTAGAAACCAAGCCAATGCCAATGGTGTCTAGGGCCTATGATTTGGAATGGGAACGAATATGGTATTTGTGGGGAAGTGATCCTAAATCAGATTCAAAGGATGTTGATGGATTTTCCTCCGGGAAGTATGGGGGGGTATAGGAGAACGTAGGAGGAGGGTGTTGCAGAGGGCAAGCAAGGGTAATGTGGGGGATGATAAAAAAATAGAGCTTTGATGAGACCCCATAGAGACATCCATGCAATCTGATAAATGAGAGTTTTGTACAGAGCAAGGTTCAGAATTGGACATACCTGAAGATAGCGTGGCTTCAGCAACCACCCTTGACCTAGTCAGAGGAGGAGAGCGTGGCTGATATGATGCTTTTCCATGCTTCTTTGGAGTCTCCATTGTCGAGGAATGCTCTGCTACTTTAGGGGCTGAGTGCTCCACTGCTTCATGCAAATGGTTATGCCTTGTTGTTGCATGAGGATTTTTTGTAGGAATTGTCTGCCCCTTGTTCTCGTTCCTCGCTTTCCCAATCAGAGGGTAGTCCTTATAGAGGTGACCCACTTTGTGGCAGTGCCTACACCTAAATGGTACCCCCTCATAATCCAGGATATATGTTCATGTGAAATTCCTCCATCGCAGAGTGACTAGCTCCGGTAAACCTTCTCGGATGTTAATATGAACTAGGATCCTCGCGAAAGCCATGATTCCCGTGGAGAGGTATGTCTTGTCAAATTCCAGGTAGGTACCAAGGGAGTTCCCTATGCATCTGAATATGTCTTTAGACCAGAATTGTAGTGGCAGGCCGGGGAGGTGAACCCATAGAGGTCTGGTACCTAACTGTTCCCTCTCTCGATCAAAAAGGGGGCTCCATCTCCTTAGCAACACAAGGGCCTGCTCTATATGCTATAATGATGACAAGACCCAGTTCGTATGCTCAGCCAGAGAAAATCGCAGAGCAAACCAACCACGGACAAATGTTTGAAAAAAGGGTAACTCGACCATGTGTTGTCCACAAATTACTGCCACCCATTGTTTAACCTTGTCGTCGTATAGTTCCTGCCCCGGACTCTGCCCACCAAGACACGTTCGGCAATGTCCATGGCTTCTCCCCACTGTATGTCTTCCTCTAGGTTGATGATAACATCTTGTGATCTTGATTTATGCACTTCTATCATTTCCCGGGCCTATGTCCCGTGTCAGTGCCATCCTCTTGTGTTCCACCGCAGGTAGGGTTAGTAGGGTTAGGTTTCGGGGAGTTCAGACCAGGGCTAGAGGGGAAGGCATCCGATGGGGGGGGGGACATTCATGAAACTAACAGATAGGGGAAATGATATCGGAGCCAAGGGGGGTAGACCTTGTGAGGAAAGCAACGACTTGCCGAGGGATGCAGTGAAGGGGTAATGGGATCCGGTAGAAAGCTGAAGAGGAGGGCCTCCAGAAGAGCAGGCTACAAGATCAGGGCCAATGCAACATGCCACGAATTGCAGGGAATTCAGCAACAATGGAGGCGTAGAGAAAGGTGGCCAGGAGGGGGGAACGACAAGTAGAGTGATAACAGAGCAGGAAGGCCCCATGATCACAAGTAGAGGAGCGACGACTTTTGTCAAGTCTCTGCTGAACGGAAAGAAACCCTCTGAGCATGAATGAGGGGTAGTCCATATGGAGGCTCCTTCGAGAGGGTCCTCCAAATAATCAACAAGATCTAAGTCCATGTCTTCTCCGAGAGTTACGCACCAGCTGCGGCCATAATCTGGGCAACCGTCGTTGTAGGAGACCAGCTGGTGTAGTGGAGATAGTGAGGGCACGATGAGGTCACAAGGAATATGCCCTATGCAGTAAATGGGGAACGAGGGGAACGTAGTTATGGAGTTTGGGAGTGACAGAACCAGGTGGGGGGCGATGCTAGACTAGTTTAGGTAAGGGAGTTCCAAAAATCTGCAGTAAACCAAACCCTAGCCCGTGTCGGGGTTGGGTCGTGTCTTTTGTCTCATCGCCATCCCTCCATATTTTGCTTATACTTGTAAATTAAATTCATAAATAAAATCTCAAAATATTTCTTTGAATGATTTTATAAACCATCCTCTTGTTTTAAAATCCATGTCTTGTTTTTTTAAGTCCATGTCTTGTTTCCCTGAATTTATATATTGATGACTAAATGAGATTCATAAACTTTTTTTATAAAAGCCATCGATTCTTATGGATTTTAAAAACCATGTCTTGTTTTTCCATGGTTGGTAAATTATATTTTACTTTCCCCTTTTACTCCTGTAAAATCTTTGGATAAGTATTTATCCACATGTATGTTCCATGCATTTCTCCTCTCTATACCATAGCAAAAACAATATTTCATTTTTACTCAACCTCCTTTTACCTCAGTTTTTCATCAGTAAATTTATTTCATAAACATATCAATCCAATCTCTAAAGAAATCCAAGCTCCAGCTCCATCAATCAAATGGCACAAATTACCTTCTTGCTATATATAATGGTTTTCGTGGGGTAGGTAGTGGGGGGTATGAAATGGGCGAGAAGATGATAGTTGTAAAACATTGTAAAGTGAAACAACTTTTTTCCGGAGGGGTAGGTTAAAAGTCGAATAGGAAACCCCCAGAAATCCATCGATACCATATTTTATAAAATTATATCTCATTTAAAATAAAAACTATTAAAAATAACTTAGAGACATTTCATCCTTTACAAATGGAAAGTGTTACACAACAATTTGTCACTGTCCCCGTTACCCCTTCTCCTGCACCTTGGAGGAGTCATTTCGGGACCTGTGAGAAGTGACATAACCTAAAAACACCTGCATTGTATCCCCTTGAGTATGTACTTCATATGCCCTCAAGACACCTTCTACAAAATACCCATGAAAGTAGCCCTTTTTCCATTGGCGATGTTCCGCAGTGTATGACTCACGCCAATGGGGGGAAATCCTCCAAAAAGGGCGCACTAGCTGGTGCTCTGTCTCAGAGTCGCACTCACGCCAGCCCAGTTGGGTAAAGTTTTTAACAAACCAACTTGCGAAGGTTCTTCCTAACCTATTCATGAACTGATTCCATCTTGAGTTAGTCCAGTTGGGCTTCGAATATCCATAGAAGGGAAGTAGTTCTCCACCTCTCACGGAAGCTTCCTAATGATAAGGCCAATCCCATGAAACTTGTGGATGATCCTAACTCCTTCTCCTTTCTCTATATAAGCTTGTCCTTTTGCCTTTGACAAGCTAGTTAGTAATTCTAGTCTCCAAGTTCCAAATTCTAAGTCTCAAAGTCTGAGAATTGCCAAGTTCATGCTACAAGGAGCTTTATTCATTCCCATGAGGCTAAATCTTAAGTGAGGAGATTCTTGTCCAAGTAACCAAGGAAAGAGAGGCTTGTTCCCCATTCCCAACAAGCTTTGCAAGGCATGTGTTGCTGATCACCCAGCCAAAGGAGGATTTGATGTCAAAACTATGGTTGTATTCTTCTTTGTTGTTTATCAATAATAATAGTTGACTATCATTATGGTTCCACTCTTATTGTCTTTATAATGATGATTGAGTTATATCCTTTTTGACTGATATATAGTTGCATCTATTGGATTTTATGCTTGTATTTGTGTCGTTCTTTGCATGTGCATGTGTCCGTTCACGAGGACCGTGGGGATTGTGACCGGCCAGAGCAAAGGAACGGGAGCGACGACTCTTCTACAAGTATTAGCATTGGAATTCAGGTAGGCCCTCATCATCGGTCTTTGATTTGCAACTAGGAACCTACGTGTTAGCGTTGTTTGATTGTTGCAAGACCCCATTTGGGCTAGTAGGGATCGCCTTTGTCCGCAGAGGGGATTTACCTCCACAACAATTTGGCGACTCCGTTGGGGAAGTTGGCTTTTTGTCTTGATTGTTTTGTCTTGTTGTTTGATTTGTAAACTTTGGACGGAGCCTGAAGTATGGCCAGATAGCCTTCGAAATGCTATTGCTCCTTATTAGCAAAGTAGATCAATGCCACTTCAGTGCATCTCCGATTTGGTTTACAAATTGAACGGCTTGGAACTTGCCTTGCTTCTTGGTTGTTTCTTGGTTTCTCCTGCTTGATTAGCTTTCTGGGTTGAATCCCTGTGTTGCTTCTTTCCCCTTGGTATACCTGGGTACTGTCGGCCTAGCTTTGGCTCGTTTGTTTTTTATTTTTCCATAGAAAACTCGGATGGCGCTCTTTTATAGCGTTACAGTTGCGCCAATTGGCGCCAGTTGCTCATTGACAACCCGCGCCAATCCTCAAAAGGCGCTAGTTTCATCCTGGCAGTCGCGCCAGGCCTGGGAACTTTTGAAGTTTGCTTGGTTGTGAGCCTCCTGAGCTTGGTTTTTGTTCTAGGTACCTTTTCTCGAAGTCTGCTTGAGTGTGTTGGAGTCTTGTTTGACTAGTTTTGAGTTTCTTTTTTGAGAAATTATTAATTTGATTTCCTTTGGTCATTACTTGGAGGTTTTTCTCAATCTTTTCACAATTTTGCATCTTTTTGCTTTTGTTTTTTCAAAAAAATTTCCCCCTCATTCGCCCGGGGGGGCTAAATTGTGTATGAGTGTTAATCGCCTTTGAGTGTTTTTATTTCTTGATCTTTGGAAATCTCACCCAAATTTCTTGATTTGCACTTGATTGGTTCTTAGATTACATTAGAATCATCTTGTGTTTGAGAATTCTCTTGCATAGATCACACTTGCATAATTAGAATTCTCATTTTCAGAATATGAATGACCTTTACCCTTTGGGTGTTTGCTTTTTTCTATCGATTTCACGTTTCTAGCCCTAGGGCATCTAGTGGCTTTGTGTGTTGAGCCTTCCTTAGGTGTTTTTGGTCTTCTATTGGTCTAGTCAACTCTCTGATTACTCCCTTGCACTTGTTTGGTGGTTGTAAATCATTTTATTGCGTTATTTGGGTGACTTGCTTTGTCTTCGCTTGAATTCCGCTTCTTCTCACTTTGAGCCTAGATTACATGGCTCATCGGTGTCTTTGGGACTTTTCTCGTTCTTTGGAGGTTTTCTTTGTGATTTAGGGAACTGAATGTGCTTGTATTGAATAGAATTTGTTTGTTGTTGTTTCTCAGAGTTTGTTTAATGCACTTTGCCATCAACAAAGGAAAAAATCTCTTTTGCTTTGTATTAGTTAATGAGAATTAGAACTTTTCATTTTGATTAGTGATTAGTGATCTTAAAGAAAAGTCTGTTAATTTCCATTAGCTGCATTAGGGAATTTGTTTGTTGTTTTGTGATCATTTCGTTTGTGTGAAAGCTCTCAAACCCTCTCGTAACTAGCATTCATCGAATGAAATAACATATTTTGGCATATAGTTTGCATTTAGGGAATTTTGAGATATTACATACGGTAAGGCTTGAAAACTGAAACCTAATCCAAGATCAACTTTAAAATAAACCGAATGAATCTAACAACGCATTGGAACATAACGCTCACATTCTAGAGGTCTAGGCTAGAGATGTGCTCCGACGTCGTTAAACCTAGTCAATTTTTGTTTCCACTCAAGGTTGGGTGATTCCTCCTTTTGTGACTCAATTGTGGTCTAGTACGGACTTGCGCTCCCACGTACCGTCGAGTATATGGGGAGACTCCACTAAGTTATTATCCTTTATCCACAGGAACCCATGTCTGCCGCCTTACGACCCGTAATGCACCGAACACAACATTCGGGAAGATTGACTGCCGTACGGAAAGTCCTTGGTTTTCATACGATTGCCAAGGTGTATATGCAGTTTTATGGATTGTCTGGTAAACCTTTTGCCTAGTTCTCCAGAGTAGTCACTTTTGATCCCTTTCGAACTCTCTAAAAGAAAAGGCTCATCTGAGAATTTGTCACTTCGGGCTCATTAAACACTCGAAGGTGACTAGAGTAATATTTTTGTCCTTTTCTCGACTCTTTAAAGATGAAAAGGTCAAGTTATGTCCTTGTGTATTAAAATTTATTCGTCCGCGATCACACACCCTGTTAGATTTTTGTTTGTTGATCGTTTGATTGTGTGTTGTGACTTTTTTCAACCCCGTGTGTGATTTTTAGTTTTTAATGGCAACTTTTCCATAGTTCACCAACCCAGGAATCCCCTCTGAAGGGAATCCTGGTCAGTTTCCTCCTTTTGGGAATGTTGGTGCTCCTTACATGGCAACGTTGTCCCTTCCTGGGTTAACTATTGGGTTGCCTGTTTGGTTTTTCTCAACCTCTGTGGTCTCTACCACTGGTCAATCAGTTCCTCCACCCAAACAACCTCATGTTGATTCCAAGGTGGACCTCTCCCCTTCTTCGCCTATTTCTACGTCCTCATCTTCTACTTCGCCCGGTGAAAGTCTGGATTCAATTAACCAGGTGGCTAAGAAGAAGAAGAAGAAGATGAAGAAGAAGAAGTCTCAGAAGCAAGAGGCTAAAAGTGCACCTACTCCTCCGAGTACATCTCAGGTCGAAACTCCTTCTGCTCCTCCGCGGAAGGTTAAGTTTCCTTGTAGATTGTGAAAGGGAGACCATCTTCTCCGGGATTGTCTTGGCCTTCCTAAGGTCTTAGAAGTATGGTCTCGCGATCCAGCCTACTCCTCATTACCCTCTGGAGCTCATGGCGATGCTACCCCATCAACTGGAAATGGTAAGAAGAATGGGAAGATTCGATTCCCCTGTAGACTATGTGAAGGAAACCATCTCCTTCACCTTTGCCCACTCATGGATAAAGCTTCCGCTGTTTTGGAAAGTCTCACAGCTTCTTCACCCCAACTTCCCGTTGGTTATCAGAGGCTCTCTTCAGATCCTCTCCCTGTTGACAAAGAGATTGATTTAGATCCTTGTCTTGTCCATCCTCCTCTTTCTGAACCTCGCTGTGCCATGCCTGTTTCAGACCAACCATTGGTCGGAGAGAGTGTCAATTTGGGTTCACCGCCTGTTGATCACTCTGTTCCGGAAGAGCATCATGATCATGTTATTCTCGTCTCGTCAGATTCTCCTGAGTCTGAGAAGGACTCTCCTCTCCCAGTTGACCCTAAGAGTCCTTCTTCGACACCTTTAGAGCAGGGGGGTAATCATACGATTCCCCCCAAGTAGTTTAGTCATTTCCTTTGATTGGAGTTGTTTGACTGCCTTCCACCTTCCATCCCATGTGCCTTTCCAGATTACAATACATGCCCATGATACGGTAGTACTCGGCACTGTCTTGGATGAGGGTGCATCTGTCAATCTTATTCCTTCCACTTCTTGGCAAGCTTTGGGCTCCCCACAGCTTGTGCCGGTTGTGCAGAATCTGATGGCGTTTGACGGAGGAACCAATTAACCATTGGGGATCCTTCCAAAGTTCCCTATTACTTTGGGAGGCAAAACCGTCTGGATCAACATACTCGTTACCCAAGGTGCTTTAGATTTCAGTCTTCTCCTTGGTCGTGACTATGTTTATGCCATGGGGGCCATTGTTTCTTCACTTTTCCATGTGGTTTGATTTCCACACGACGGAAGGATCGTGATTTGTGGAAGGATCGTGACTTGTGGAAGGATCGTGACTATTGATCAATTATCATTCTTTAGTCCCCTGGTTCCTCCTACGCAGTTGTCATCCCTTCCTGGTTTTTATCCACCGGTTGTACCTACCCCGCCGCAGGTCAACTACATGGCTACTTATCCCGTGCCTGTATCCAGTGATGCTGTCATCGTGCATAGTGTCCTAGGGGCATTGGGTCCTGACTTCCAAGATGTGATCCTTCCACCAGGAGTGGCACTCTTGGAAGCATCGACTTCCTATTCATTATGATGAAGTCTGCTCGGAGCATAGTTCCTTTCCTATGTCAAGCTCCTTAAAAAATGAAACTAGGTATGGTCGGAGCATAGTTTGTTTTCCTATGTCAAGCTCCTTAAAAAATGAAACTAGGTTTGGTCAGAGCATAGTTCATTTTCCTATGTCAAGCTCCTTAAAAAATGAAACTAGGTCTGGTTGGAGCATAGTTCACTTTCCTATGTCAAGCTCCTTAAAAAATGAAACTAGGTTTGCTCGGAGCATAGTTCGCTTTCCTATGTCAAGCTCCTTAAAAAATGAAACTGGGTCTGGTCGGAGCATAGTTCACTTTCCTATGCCAAGCTCCTTAAAAAATGAAACTGGGTATGGTCGAGCATAGTTCCTGATCTTGTGTCAAGCTTGTTAAAAAATGAAACAAGGGTTATGAGGATAATTCTTTTACCGTGTCAACCTCATTAAAAAATGAAACAACTCCCTTTCCAAATTGAGTCGTTTGATTAAGATCTCGCAAAATACAAGTCGAGTCTTTCCAAGATCTCGAAAGCGGACCTTCATTCCATCCACTTTGTTGAATGAAATGAAGCTTGGGGGGCATGTACCTCATTTTGCGTCATTATGCTGGGGGCATGCAAACTTATAACAAGCATAGTTTTTCGTTTCAAGCTTGTGTAAACATGAAACCGAATCCAAGTAGAGTTCTCCATGGTTCAAGCTTGTGTAAAAATGAACCCATACCCTTTTTACATCTTGTGATTGCTGTTTTTATCCGCTCAATTATGCTAGATGAGCCTTGGTTGTTTCATTCCATTGCTACCATCTCTTTAGCTGACCATACGCTTTCACTTGGTTGTTTTCCTTTCCCGAGGGACTGCAGTTAAGAGTGGGTTTGTTAGCCAGCCTGTTGACCATCACATGTTTTGAGCAGTTCCACCATTGCCGGAACCAGTTGCTACCCTTACACCACTCGTTCCTCTAGGACAAGTCACCTTTAAGCTCTTTTCTGACTCGTAAAATATGAAAATATTGCCGAGTATTTTTTCCCTTTTTGACTCGTTAAAGAGAATAAAAATGGAGGTCTGATTTCAGCTCTTTTCTGACCGTTTAAAGATGAAAAGATTGTCGAGTTATTCCTCTTGACTCGTTAAATGTAAATAAGAGGTGGTCGCCTTTAAACTCTTTTTTGACCGTGTAAAGACGAAAAGATTGTTGGGCCCTTGTCGTTTCAGGTTCGTTAACGGTTACAAAACGACATGGTTTCGATCGCTTTTTTACTTTTTCAGGACGAAATCACTACTCATGAAAAGTACTCCTCGATCGTAACGATCGGGCGGTTCTTTCGAGCATCGTTTTATACTTTTTCGGGCTCGAGAGACACAACTTTACGAAAAAGGACACCCCCAGAGTTTACTTTTCTGCTATCTTTTCAAACTTTCTAAACATGAAAAGGCATCGAGTTCTTCCTTTGTCAGACTCGTTAAAATTTAATGACATCGGATGCTGTCGAAATGACGCCTTTCAAGCATATGCTATCCTCGTCAAGCTTGTCATCAAAAAATAACAGGGGTACTTGCGAGAAATGGTGGGGAAAATGGAACCACAATTATTGTCGTGTCGGCAGTATGTCACTCTTGAACATGGCACTTGTCTACATTCGTGTCTGGGTGGGGACATCTCATCTCATTTTTTCACTTGCTTCCGTGGGTTTGGGTGATCCTATTTGACCTCTCATCTGCTCATTGACTTGTCACCATGACCTTTGATCATTTGATGTCAAACACTGCCAAGT
Organism: Pinus taeda; assembly: GCA_000404065.3. Taxonomy (NCBI): domain Eukaryota; kingdom Viridiplantae; phylum Streptophyta; class Pinopsida; order Pinales; family Pinaceae; genus Pinus; species Pinus taeda. The sequence goes on along the minus strand of APFE031055466.1, from coordinate 70,977 downwards.
CCACTGTCGTGCCGCTGATATGTTCAAGAGAAGTTGACCTCTGCAGAATACTCAACCTCCCTCTGATACCTCACATAATTCTGATTCACAAACATATTATCCTTCTTTGTCTCGTGTCGATGATGTGGGAAACATTATGGCCCACCTTCGATCACGATCACTTCTTGTCGACTTCAGCTCATTATCTAGGAAGTTGACTTAGAGACTCCCTTTAGGTGCCTTGGAGCCTGCATGCCTCAATGGCAGGTTCTTCGTGTTCGACGTGAGGTTTTCATCATTGGCCTCCGATCGAATGATTCTACAGGTGTTCGACGCCGGCTCACTGATTCGCACACCGTAGATTGTACCTATAGTACCTTGAGGGCCATTGTCATTATTGGTGGTACCTATTGCGTCTGTTAACAATTTTCATCATTGACTGGTAACCAGACGATGTTCTTGCATGTTCGACTTCGACTCCCATATTCGCATGCTTGAACTTGTACTTTGTTTGGGTTGAGATGGAGCGCAAGACCCTGGAATTTGTCCGTTGAGATCCAGGTTGCGATTTTGTGGATTATTATGATCATTACATGACTCATTCACTGGATGGATGTGACCATGCCTGAGTCTACTTATCGATCCTTACTGGATGGCTGCGCCCATACCTTGGATCTGGATTTTTATGTACTCTGCTATGGATGGCTGCGCCCATACCATATACATCATGTATTTGAGATATCAATTGTACTTCTTCATGCAGGTTCTCCGGTGGCAGTGTTTTCAGTTGGCCATGTTCTTGTAAAGCATTTCACCCCTCTCTCTCTCTGGCCTCATGCTTTTGGGGGCATCTGTTACACAACAATTTGTCACCATTTGTCACCGTCCCCATTACCCCTTCTCTTGCACATTGGAGGACTCATTCTGGGACCTGTGAGAAGTGACATAACCTGAAAACACCTGCATTGTATCCCCTTGAGTATGTACTTCATATGCCCTGAAGACACCTTCTGCAAAATACCCATGAAAGTAACCCTTTTTCCATTGGCGTTGTTCCACAATGTATGACTCGCGCTAATGGGGGAAATCCTCCAAAAAGGGGGCGCCATCTGGCGCTCTGTCTCAGAGTCGCACTCGCGCCAGCCCAGTTGGGTAAAGTTTTTAAGAAACCAACTTGCGAAGGTTCTTCCTAACCTATTCATGAACTGATTCCATCTTGAGTTAGTCCAGTTTGGGCTTCGAATCTCCATAGAAGGGAAGTAGTTCTCCACCTCTCATGGAAGCTTCCTAATGATAAGGCCAATCCCATGAAACTTGTGGATGATCCTAACTCCTTCTCCTTTCTCTATATAAGCTTGTCCTTTTGCCTTTGACAAGCTAGTTAGTAATTCTAGTCTCCAAGTTCCAAATTCTAAGTCTCAAAGTCTAAGAATTGCCAAGTTCATGCTACAAGGAGCTTTATTCATTCCCATGAGGCTAAATCTTAAGTGAGGAGATTCTTGTCCAAGTAACCAAGGAAAGAGAGGCTTGTTCCCCATTCCCAACAAGCTTTGCAAGGCATGTGTTGCTGATCACCGAGCCAAAGGAGGATTTGACGTCAGAACTATGGTTGTATTCTTCTTTGTTGTTTATCAATAATAATAGACGACTATCATTATGGTTCCACTCTTATTATCTTTATAATGATGATTGAGTTACATCCTTTCTGACTGATATATAGTTGCATCTATTGGATTTTATGCTTGTAATTGTCGTTCTTTACATGTGCAGGTGTCCGTTCACGAGGATCATGGGGATTGTGACCGGCCAGAGCAAAGGAACGGGAGCGATGACTCTTCTACAAGTATTAGCGTTGGAATCCAGGTAGGCCATCATCATCGGTCTTTGATTTGCAATTAGGAACCTGCGTGTTAGCGTTGTTTGATTGTTGCTAGACCCCATTTGGGCTAGTAGTGATCGCCTCTGTCCGCAGAGGGGATTTACCTCCACAACAAAAAGGGTTGTTGACAACTGACTTATGACACCCCACTGATGACCCCTTTGGGACCTTTGTACAAAGACCATTTAGACTATAAGATCTGGTGAATTTATAGGCTAAACTTTACCACCATATTCCTAAAGTAAATAACTAGACATACAGACCTTGATTACCTATATTATAGGACCCTAACAAGGTGGTTGAAACTAACTACAAGAATTAGCAACATCAGTAAAAGGAATTGGAACATGTAGCAGTATGCTGGTAAAGCACTTCAAGATCATGTCGATTGTGGGACACTGGTACCCAATAGTGATCATTGATTGCCATGAGCATTTATGACCGATATGATGGTTTTGAAGCAGGGATATGCCTTGGTTTTTGTATCTTCCGATGCAAGTAAGCCTTGCCAATGGGTGGATTGCCCAGGATGGGGGTGCCAACAGAACTTGGGAGGTGTGTGACTACACGGAAGGGGGTGACTTGAATGCTCGATGGACTGTTGGGAAAAGAAGGGAAGGACAGGGATATATTTGTTTTGGTCATTAGCATTGCCAGATGGAATCAAATGCACATTGGGAGTGTGCCCTGTAACAATGAGTTGGTAATTTTTTAATGAGAGGACAAGTGGTGCACGATTATAGCGTTGAACATTGGATGAAAATTTGACTTTGGTAGTGGATTCTAGACTTCCTGTGAAGGATGTGAATCCTGCTATTACTTTGAGGGTGGAGGTGTGAGCCTCTAGATTCCATTATTGTGGATGCAAGCATCGTATCCTTTTATTTGTTGGTTGAGAAAATGTGCATATGTGTATATCTGTGTATTATTGTAAATATTGTATTGAGTTGGATTTATAAAGATCCATAGACAGTATGATTATTTGTTGGGTGAATAAAATGTGTATGTGTGTAGACGTGGTTATTATTGTAAATATCGTAATGAGTTGTGCTATAAAGCTCCAGTAAATGGTATGTTTGTCATGTTTTAGTAGATGGTCATTGAAAATACTGCAATGAGCTATGTTATAAAGCTCCATGGGTAGTATGTTTTTGATGTAGGAAAAACCACCTAAAGGCAATTTCCCTGATTTTCATAATAACCTTACCGTGAACCTATGGGTTATGGCCTGCCTATACAAATTGGAAGCGTTTGCATTGGTGGATTTTATCTAAAACTCGACCAATCACCAAACAATGGAATAACACAGAACCCGCCAATGAACGTCAGTCCCACCTAAATGCACAAGACTGGACCTCAAATAAAATAAACCCGCGTCCATAAACTTCTCTGGTCTGCTTTTGAATTTAAACTTTGATCACTTTATGGCCCGATATCTGTTGGATATACGTGGTCATCAAATTTACAGCTTGCGGGACCTCAATTTTCACACAGGTTAAAAACAGGCCTAACCCCCGCCGTTGACTATGACCTAAAAGTTTGAAATTGAGATCGACGGCTAGGAGTGAGTGTGGGTCTCCAACCACAATCAAGAAATTTTGTATTCTCCTATCCCCGTGGTCTATTCCTCCACCATTCTTCTTCAGCTATTCATATCCATCGATCTAAACAATCCGACGGCTCCCTCTGCGCTTGTTCGCTTATGATGGAATTCACATTTCCACCCAGATTAACTCTGCCACACTCTATTTAAACCCTCACACACATATATCGTATTAACGCTAGATCGCCATCGATCCTTATAGTGATCGATGGTCGATCAACAATCTTGTAACATGGAATTTCAGTTATTCAACACAGACACATATTCATCTGCCATCCTTACCCAATCAAAGAATCGACATGTCATACATATATGATAGTTTATTTGATTGTCGAACTCCTAACTTGATTTCACCTTCTTACTCTGCATAAAACAAAGTTTTCCTTCATGGATGTGACTTGATCTTCATGGACAGATAAGATACCTCCTTCAACGTTGTAAATAAATTAACCATACACACTCCAAATTCTTGAAACACTTTACACTACTCCAATCACTAAGAGATCTCATAATAGCTGGTCAAATTTCATGACCTCTACACCTTCTGCGTTGATAACTTCATCTCGGCATCACAGGCTTCTTCAATGCATATTTTCAGATCTTAAAGATTTGACTTATTACAATGGTCTTTTAGAATAACAGAATTGCTTCAAAACAGAACATTAAAGGAGTTAATCTCGTATCCAAGACTTCAACATGAATTCAATCAATCAACAATCATCCAACATGAAATAACATAATGAAAACTTTCTTTCATTAATCAAACTATATACGTAAAATACTTGGTCCGATTTCTACATTTGAAATGGCCCTCACACTCATCTCTGTCTTTTTCTCTATCACTACTTCTCCCTATCCTCTCTATCCTATCTATCCTCATACCTAGGCTTACATTTATAGAATTAATTACATAGTTATGGATTATTCTACATCCATGTTTTTCTCTATAGATCACTCAACTAAATCCCTAAAATATCTCATCCCTCTTTTGACTCAACTAATTTCTATTCAAGGAGCTCATAATCCCTAACATATATATACAACCCAACTCCTTTCATATTCTCAATTATAAGAGAATATTTACAATAAACCACACACTCAAATTTTTCTCTTAAAATGTACATACTTTATAAAATAGTTAAGAAAAACATCACCCCCTAAATCAACCAAATAAGCAATGACATTTGAGCAGGATGCTCCTACATCAGTTTTTTTTCAGCAGTCTTTATGGTTATAGGTGTCATTGAACACCGAGGATGGTGTTCCCCCAAGGGGGAGGGTTTTGTACCAACCCTGGTTAAAAATCCATGTAAAAATATAAGACCATGGTTGTTGGGACATGTATTCCAAGCTGAGTAGTGGGAAAGACATCCTAGTGTGGGTGTTCATTCGGTTTATTATTGCTAAGGAAAATGGCAAAGGCAATGGAAAAGGCTTTGGAAAGGCATGAGGCATTAATTGGCATTTTATATATGAAAATAATGGAAATTAGGAAAAAAGGAAGGTGAAAGGTCACAGGTTTCATGTGATGAGGAAAATAGTGGAAAATAGTGGAAAATGAAGAAAATAGAGGCCTCACTAATAAAAAGGCTTATGAGGATCAGTTGGAAGCTCTTGGCTCAAGCTTTTGCTTAGGTTTGCATTGGATCAAGAAATGCAAAGAAAGTAAGAGGAAGGAAGGAGCAAGCAAGGAATAACAAGATCAAGAAGCTACAATAGGATTCTTGTAGGTATCGATTTACGTGTGTGATTTACTTACTAGATTTGGTAAGCATGGTATTGCATGTGGTTCTTTGTTGTCATGGCATGGGTTTTGCTAGGTGTGACAGTGTTTTCAGCCTAGCCTTGCCATTTCCGGATAGCCATGGTGTGATGGGGTTCTCATGTTTTGGTTGAGATAGATTGTCGGATGGATTCAAAGCTGAGTGATGTGGATCTCCAAATGATAGAACACACGACCTAGTGGTCCCTGAACCGAACTGTGGATCACAGTAAAGCCACTGGCCTAGTAACCCCTAAGCCATACTGTGGATTGCAGTAAAGCCAAGATTTCGTTGCCTCGGTGGGCCTAGAAATCATTTCCAACGAATGGCAGGATATATGGTAAAGGCAAGAGGTGGGTGCTCTCCATCAAGATTAGTAATCCAGGGTTGGGATATGCGGTAAAGCCTGGAGAGTGGGTCTTAGTTTAGGGCCTAGTGATCTGATGTGGATTGCAGTAAAGCTTGAGAGATTGGTGTCTCTGTTTAAGACCTAGTGATTCCGTGTGGATTTCGATAAAGCCTGAGAGACTAAGAGATAGGAAAATTCCTCACGGTGTAGGTGGAGAGATCTGGTGGAATCTATTCATGTTTGGCCTAGTGACCAGGTGGAGATCATGGTAAAGCCTATTATTACATGTCTATTGTGTTGGCCTAGTGATCTGGGGTGGATTATGGTAAAGCATGTTTTCTATTAATGAGAATGAGTTGGTTTAGCCTCGGGATGCCTTGGTTGGTGTTGGATACCTATACCAATAGGTTTCATATTTCATGATTGGCAAATTCAAAGTGCCAAATATGCTATGCTTTGCTGATACAAAGATCCCATATTTCCAAGAAAAGGCAAGGTGTGTACATGCCTTCATGTTTACTAAATTTTGATGGATGGTCCATCAGTCTAATCTGGATCATGCCATGTTTCAATTTTCTTTTGTAGAATAGAGAAAGAAGTCTATCCAAACTGTTTAATCTTGGCAGACCAATAGTTAGGCAGAGAAGCTAAGGTTCCCAACTGCTTAATCTGGGGCCTTGGAAGCAATAAGGGTAGTATTAGATAGGCAATCAAAGAAAAAGCCAGTGGAAAAGTCTGCAAGTCTAAGTGCACCCTCCAAGAAGAAACAAAAAAATGCTAGGCAAGTAGATGGGTAGGTAGATGGGGTTGCAGAAATGGTGTTCCTTTCAAACTGAATCTTGCTGGTCAATACAAGGAAAGCAACACAATGGAGCATGTCTAACTTCCTTCCTTTTTCCTTATTTGTCACTCATTACTAACATCCCTTCACTAGTTGTGTTTATGAAAGAATTCGAGGTTTTATGTTGATCCTTGTTTCCTTCAAGTGCCACATTTCTTGTGCAAAATTCTTTTCATTTTGATCTACTCCCTAAGCTAAGTTGTTTTCATATAAACTTAGTGATATCACTCCTCATTCACCCTCTCCCTCCATATTAACCCTTAACTTCTATTATCTAACTCCCTATGTCACCCTTTCCCTACTATTATAACACCATGGTGTATAAACCCCGAACATTCTATAAATATCCCCCCCCTTGGCATTATAGCCATATGATTCACTACTAGGGAATTAAATTGACATCTGGTTAGTTTAAAAACCCAAGCCTCACCTCTTTATCTCCCTCAGAATTCATTTACCCATTCAACCCTTCATTTTGCCTAAGAAACCTTGGAAAAACCCATTTGCACCCCTAGACCCGCTCAAAAGGCAAAAATGCATGGAAAACCCACTTTTTCACCTTATCCTAAGTTTGGGACCTATGTGCGCTTTTATGCAGAAATTACATGAAAAACCCGCTTATCCTAACTTTTTAAAGCCATGCGCGATTTTGCAAAGAAATACGTTGTAAAACCATTCTTTTCGCCTTATCCTAAGTTTTGAAACTATATGCCACTTTATAAAGAAATATGCGGAAAAACCATATAAACCCGTCAATATTTATAAGGGTCCCGCCGGGCACGAATCCCATGGAAAATAATTTTTAAATACCCGCCCAATGCCGTAGCGTCCGGACAGCTTATCGACCCGTCGACCGTCTGATCGGGCGCTTTTCATCCGACGGTTGACGTGGATATCGGACCGGCCCCGACGTCCGAAAGATATCGTCCGATATCTGTTAGAGGCTGACGTTAGGCCTCGGCCACGCATCGCCCCCACAGCGTATTGGAGCCCCCTTTGACAGATTCCCTTCTGTATCATAAGCGGTGCGATATGATACCGCTGTGGTTTCCGGTTTTCCGCCAAATTGCCTGCCAGCATCATCGCCACATCACTGCGTGCGTCATCGCCACGTCCGTGCCCCCGTCCACCATTGCTCCACTTGTCCGCCACCTCACCACCCCCGTGGACCACTCATAAGCCACCACGTCACCTGATGACGTCATGCTGACGTCATCCGACCCTGACCCACCCGATGACGTCATGTTGACGTCATCTGAAAAAGGCGCGAATGTCCCAAAATCCATATTTTTGCCAATTTTTCGCGTTTTTTGCACTTTTTGCAAAAACTGTTGTTGCGCCTTCTGCATGCATTTCACGTCCAAATTTGCACCAGCCAGCTGAATTTGACCTGGAGACCTTCGGCGCGCCAACCCACCTGCATTTGTGACCCGGACCATCAAATCTACCAGGTACTTATCCCTGCAAATCTTCTCTGCGCCTAGTTTTGTCTGCAATAGCTGAAAATTCACTTAAGACACTGAAAAACGCATAATTCACCGGCAAAATCCCTGCACCAGGTTCCCATTGGAAATTGAACAGTCGAAATCCACTAGCTAAGCCTGGTTTAACAAAAACTTTCACTAAAACCTGCATCCCGTTCGTGCAGTCGTGAACAGGAAACCCGAAACTTACACCTAATTATTGTGAAAGGTCTGTTAAAGATAAGTATTTGCCTTCTCAAGTGACTGTGTGTAGTATTTCAATTGCTGCAAGTTCACCCTATTGTCCTCTGTTTCTCAATTCACCTCTTCTTCCAAGAGAAACTTTTTTCTGTTGCCCAGCCAAGTAACACTAATTCGCATACAAAACAGAGTTCTGAAGTAACCATGGAGACTCCAGTAGCACCTGTGGCCCTCAATATTGCCCCTTTAAATGCCCCTCAGAGAGAATTGGAGTGGCAAGCTTTAGCAGACCTGGATTACCAAATTGCAGAAGACTTCCTATCACAAAGCAAATTCCATCTACACCTGCTAAATGAGTTGAAGGCCAAACATGTAGCTGGAACAAACATATTGGGCATTTGGGACTCCTTCCTCCCAATCTTCAAGCTTCCTCAGGTCAACCAATTCCCTGACCTAATTCACCTATGTGCAGAATGTTATGATCCCACTCAAAGAGTTGTGCTTGACCCTTCAGGCTCAGTTGTATTCTACATCACCCCTGAGGCCATCAAAGAGATGCTGCAGTTCAAGACTGAGAAGAAATTGGTTCCCCTATCTTTGTTTGATCTGATCAACCAAGGAGCCAAGATGTTGATAGATGCTCAGATCACAAAGCTGAACCAACTGTTTATTAACTCTGATACTGTGCAATACCCTCCTATTTTTCATGGCTACCTCAACCCATTGGGCAGGGACCTTGCAGATCTGATCAGTCCCATTCTGGGCTATAACTCAATTGAGTATCTTGATGAGACTGTATTAGTGATGATGCTCATGTTTTCCCCTGGTAAGGCTCCAATCTGCTATGACTATGCCACCTACATATCAGACAAAATGCATGAGCAGTTTATGAACCTATCAAGAGAAAAGGTGTTCAGATACACCTCCTACATCTACCACCTAATTTTATACTAT
>APFE031055466.1:7083-58923 GCA_000404065.3 Pinus taeda | reverse complement strand
TTGCTGATACAAAGATCCCATATTTCCAAGGAAAGGCAAGGTGTGTACATGCCTTCATGTTTATTAAATTTTGATGGATGGTCCAATAGTCTAATCTGGATCATGCCATGTTTCAATTTTTGTTGTAGAATAGAGGAAGAAATCTGTCCAAACTGTTTAATATTGGAAGGTAAATAGTTAGGCAGAGAAGCTAAGGTTCCCAACTGCTTAATCTAGGTCCTTGGAAGAAATAAGGGTAGCATTAGATAGGCAATCAAAAGAAAAGACAGTGGAAAAGAAAAGGCACATAAGGGTCTGCAAGTCCAAGTGCACCCTCCAAGAAGAAACAAAAAATGCTAGGCAAGTAGATGGGTAGGTAGATGGGGTTGCAGAAGTGGTGTTCTTTTCAAACTGAATCATGCTGGTCAATACAAGGAAAGTAACACATTGGAGCATGTCTAACCTCCCTTTTTCTTTGTTTTTTACTCATTACTAACATCCCTTCACCAGTTGTGTGTATGAAATAAATTCAAGGTTTTATGTTGGTTCTTGATTCCTTTAAGAGCCACATTTCTTGTGCAAAATTCTTTTCGTTTTGATCTACTCCCTAAAACTAAGTTATTTTCAAATAAACTTAGTGACATCACTCCTCATTCACCTTCTCCCTCCATATTAACCTTTAACCTCTATTATCTAACTCCCTATGTCACCATTTCCCTACTATTATAACACCATGGTGTATAAACCCTAAGCATTCTATAAATAATTCCCCCCTTGGCGTTATAGCCATATGTTTCACCAATAGGGAATCAAATTGACATCTGGTCAGTTTGAGAACCCAAGCCTAACCTCTTTATCTCCCTCAGAACTCATTTTCCCATTCAATCCTTCACTTTGCCAAAAGAAACTTTGGAAAAACCCTTCTACACCCTTTAATCCGCTCAAAAGGCAAAAATATCTTGAAAACCCATTTTTCTGCCTTATCCTAAAGTTTTCAACTATGCGCGACTTGTAAAGAAATACATTACAAAACCATGAAATTCATCAATATTCCTAAGTGTCCCGCCGGGCGCATTTACTAGGGAAAATAATATTTTAATACCCGCCCGACGCCGTATCATCCGTGCAGATCATTGGCCCGTCGACCGTCCGATCAAGCACTTTTCATCCGACGGTTGACGCGGATATCGGACCGGCCCCAACGTCCGAAAGATATCGTCCGATATCTATCAGAGGCTGACATCAGGCCTGGTCCATGCGTCGCCCCCAAATTGTATCGGAGCCCCCTCTGGCAGATTCCTTTCCGTAGCATAAGCGGTCCGATATGATACCACCGCGGTTTCCGGTTTTCGGCCAAACTGCCTGCCAACGTCATGCGCCGCGTCACTACATGCGTCATCACCACGTCCGCATGCCCTGTCCACCATTGCTCCACCTATCTGCCACCTCACCACCCCTGTGGACCACTCATAGGCTACCACGTCATCTGACCCTTACCCCCCTGATGACGTCATGCTGACGTCACCCGAAGAAAGGCGCGAAAGTCCCAAAAAAGCCATATTTTGTCAATTTTCGCGTTCTTTTTGCACTTTTTGCAAAAACTGTTGTTGCGCCCTCTGCATGCATTTTACGACCAATTGCACCAACTTGCTCAAATCGACCTGGAGACCTTCGGCGCGCCTAACCCACCTGCATTCGTGACCCAGACCATCGAGTTTATCAGGTATTTATCCCTACAAGTCTTCTCTAAGCCTGGTTTTTGTTTGCAATTAACTGAAAACTCACATAAGGCATTGAAAATGAATAATTCGCCGGTGAATTCCCTGCACCCAGTTCCCACTTGGAAATTTAACGGTCGAAATTCATTAGCCGAGCCTGTTTTAACAAAACTTTCATTGAAAACCTGCATTCCGTTCGCGCAGTCGTAAACAAAAAACCCGGAACCTACATTTAAATTATTGAGGAAGGTATGTTAAAGAAAAGGATTTGCCTTCTCAAGTGACTGGAGCAGTATTTCAATTGCTGCAAACTTACCCTGCTATCCTTCATTTCTCAATTCACTTCTTCTCCCAAGCAGTACTCTTTTTCTGTTGCCCAGTCTAGTTGCATCATTCTACATTCAAAACAGGATTTAAGTAGCCATGGAGACTCCAGTTGCACCTGTGGCCCTCAATGTTGCTCCTTTGAATGCCCCTCAGAGAGAATTGGAGTGGCAGGATCTGGAAGACTTAGATTATCAAATCTCAGAAGACTCCTTAACACACAGCAAGTTCCACCTTCACCTGCTAAATGAGCTAAAGGCCAAGCATGAAGATAAGACAGATATATTGGGAATTTGGGATTCCTTCGTCCCAATCTTTAGGCTCCCTCAGGTCAACCAGTTCCCCGACCTGATTCATCTGTGTGTTGTATGCTATGATCCTACTCAAAGAGTTTTGCTTGACCCTTCAGGCTCAGTTGTATTCTACATGACCCCTGAGGCCATTAGAGAGATGCTGCAGTTTAAGACCGAGAAGAAATTGGTTCCCTTGTCTTTGTTGGATCTAATAAACCAAGGAGCTAGAATGCTGACAGATGCTCAGATCACAAAGCTAAACCAATTGTTTATTAACTCTGACACTGTGCAATACCCTCCTATTTTTGCTGGTTACCTCAACCAATTGGGCATAGACCTTGCAGATATGATCAGTTCCATCTTGGGTTACAAATCAGTTGAGTTTATTGATGAAACTGTACTAGTGATGATGACTATGTTTTCCCCTGGAAAAACTCCAATCTATTATGACTATGCCACCTACATATCAGATAAGATGCATGAGCAATTTTTGAACCTGTCAAGAGAGAAGGTGTTCAGATACACCTCCTACATCTCTACCACTTAATTCTATATTATCAGCATGAGAAATTCTCCTTCATTGTCAAAAGAACAGATGCACAAGGTAATCCAAGGTCAGTAGTGTACTGGAGCTCAGTGTTTCATTGCAGAGCCTACTCTCCATACACTTACTATGAATTTATAGACCTCTTCATTCACCGAGCCATGTCTTTATTCCTAAGCTCTCCTCCTCCAAGACTGACTGATGAGATGCAGAGAATCCTGCAGTTATCCAAAGTGTATAGCATTGGGGATTGGTATTTTTACCAACACTACACCGTTATTAGAATATATGGTTGTGAGTTACCCCCATACAGATTTCCCAAATATGTGCCCATGAGATTATTTGCCCTTGAATACTTCAGGCAGTTTGGGAATGCTGATATGATACACTTCGTAGGCAAGGGCAAGAAGGCACAGCTGAAAGTAAAAAATCAATTGGGCCACCTTTTTTTGAGAAAAAGGGAGGAAGGCTAGAAAGAAGCAGACAGAATGCTTGAAAGCCTTGGACTAAAGACCAGTTTCCTCTGGAAACCTTATGACCCCAATCACTACATATCATTAAGAAGGGTCAAATATAGGCTCTCTAGCTATGACCATGTAAGGTTGCCTCACATAGAACAATATGCCAATCAACCAAAATGGAAAAGAGGCACACTAGAGGAACCAATCACACAAGAAGACTGAATGAGAGAGCAAGAAGAAATCTTCTTAAAATGGCTGACTTGGAACTTCCTGCACAGGTATTCTCTCTTCCAAGCCCTCAAGTAGGAGCAGCTGCCTCATCATCCATAGTACATCAAGAGGCAGTCAAAACTACAAATCAAGCTCCCAGCAAAGGCAAGGAAAAAGAGATGGAGCAAGAACAGGTACAGCAAGCACAGGTTCAGCAACAACAACAAGAACATCAACCAGAAAAGGAGCAGCCAGGGCAAAAAGAACAAACAGCAGAGGCCCCAATGGTTACTGAGCGGCAGCCAGCACAAATGGTGCCTCCTAGGCAAGAATCAAGAATTGATACTTCAGTCCTCCAAACCCCACAAAGAGAGGACATAAGCAGGAAAAGGGATAGAGAGACTCCCCTCACTACATCACCAACTCAAGGGGAGAAGAGGAAAAGGTTAAACCCTTTTTCTGAAGAAGAAATGCCAATAGGGCAGACTTCAGGTACACGCCTGCCCAGCATGGAGGCTTCAGCCAGTTCCTTCCAGCAAGAACAAGAAAGGGCAACAAGAGGAGAAGTTAGCTCCTCAGGCCAATAGAGGGAAGGCAAGAAAAGCATCAAGCAGCAATTTAAGGACATCAAAAAGAGAAATGAACCCTTAAGGATGCAGTTATATAATCATTTATTAAAAATGGCTCCCACTAACCAGCAAAGACTCATGTCTGCATATGATGCTCATGAGGGAAAAATGATAATGAGCCATTTCACACCAACAGTGCAGCAACCACAGTCAGCTGTCGATTATATCAGGACCAACCTTGAGGTCCTGGCCAAGGACATCCACCCAATGGACCAGATCGAACTACACAAACAAACGGGTGAGATGGTGTATGCCACCTTGGCAGACAAGACATTGGTAAACCACAGGCTACAAAATAGCCTAAATAACACCACTGCACAAATTGAGATGGAAAGGGCATCCTCTCAAGCAAAGGACAATAGGATCAAAGCTCTAGAAGAAATCATAATAGAGCTTGGACATGATCCTAAAGATGTCAAGGCAGTGCAAGAGATTCTGAAGCTAAGGGATGCTGATATGGCAGCACTAAGAAAAATGATAAAGATCCCAGCAACTCTTCATCCTCAAACAGAAGATATTGCCTAGCTTAGACAAGACAAGGATGCAGCTGCTATGCTGGTTACATTATATAGAGAGCTCATCCACACACAAGAGAGGCTGGAGGAAACAGAGGCCGCCCTTCAGATAGCATTACAACAAAAGGAGGCAGGGCAAACTTCACAACCTCCTCCATAAACAATTAATCTGGAGGAAGCTCCTCAAACCACTGCTCCTCCCAGTCAGCAAACACAACAAGCAGCACCGTCCACCTCAGCACCAGCAACAGAGCAGGCTGAAAGCCTTGACATGCAGAAGCTGAGAACTGAGATTCATGCCTTGGAGTCTCAAATGTCAGAGTTGAATCAGGCCAAAGACACTCTGACTAAAATCAATGAGAAATATTGCAAGTCCAAGCAGAATGTGGCTGAGAGAGAAAGAGAAGTAAAGGCTCTTAAAAAAAGAATAAATGAGCTAGAAAAGGAGCTCACACTGGACAAGGTGACAACTGAGCTCAAAAGGATCCTATGGGCCAATATTGGCCAGTCCATCACAGATCAGTGGGAGTATATTGAGGCCATTCATGAGCAAATGGCGCTCATTACAAAAGCACACAAAGAAATCCAAAGGGCAAGGGAATCTCTTGGCAATATGCCTGAGGTTGCCACTAGAATGATAAATGTGCTTAGCTACAGGACAAGCTCCCAGCTGATCAAAATGGGGATTGTCAACAGGACTGAGACCATCTTGATGATCAAAAGGGTCCAGACACTGAGAAACCTGGTGCAGACATTAGAAGAAGAAGCCAGGATATGCAGGCAGATATCAACAAATTCCAGGACAAATTTATGGCATTACAAAATAGGGGCCTTCCTAGCTTGTTGGATGCCTCAGGAAGGCTACTCTCACATGAAAAATATGCTAAGAGAGTCAACACTTTTGCTGCCAATCAGATTGTAGAGACAACTAGTACATCAGCAGAAACAGGGCTAGCAACAGGACAGACCCTCTTCAACAGGGTGGAGAGCTTGTTTTTTATTATGAATGAAATTACTCACTTGTTTGATGAGCCTCCCAATTTTTACAAGTATACAGAGGCAGATGAGACCATGGGGTCAATTTTGAGGCATCAACACAGGAAGTCTAGAATAGTTTGATACAATTACTGCTAAACCAAAGCCAGTAATTATGTTTTTTTCCTTTTGAAATATTTAAATTGTCATACACAGGAAAATAAGGATATATCAGCATGTATGCAGAGAGAGGCTGAGCCAACTCAGCACAACCATTCGGCCACCACAGCAGCACTGGAAGTCACAGGTGACAGGGCCGAAAAGCTACAGGAGGACAGAGCTACACAGACACATCATTCAACAGTTATAACAAAGCATCAACCGACTCAGTGAGCTCCAAAGGTCGAAATCTTCTGACAGGAGTAAAGAGCATTTATGTTGTATTAAAGGCTGTAATAACTTCTTATCTACTATTTATGTACGAGTTATTGAAGATATTTTATTTCTCAGATGACTCATTGCCTGAGATATTTTGTATGAGAGACTTCTATATATTCCCCCTCGCATGAGATAGCAGGGGTTGGACGTTGGATGTCGGATATTGTTGATATCTATTCTATTGTTCTTTTACTGTAAACTCTCAGAGAAGTAATACAAAAGATGATGGAATTTCCAATGCTCTGTGTTGCTTGATGCTTTGTGGTATTTAGCTGAAAGTTACAGGATTCCTGCGTATTTCATGGCACAATAAGTTTTTCTTATAACTCTTTGTTATGTGTTTTGTTAACTTTCATATCTCTTTCATGTTTCCCGTGTCTTACAGTTAATAGCAAGGAAAAAGAATAGTTCTAGGATTTAATCACAGATTACCCTGAACTCAATCTAAGCTATTTTGAATGTTTTTCTTCAGTTATAGTAATGAAGTTGTAATTCTTAAATGCTACCCTTTCACACTATATCTTTCACAGTGATTATTGTTTCCAGGAATTCAAGTTTGCTCCTGAGCAATATGTCTCTTTCTCACACCTCAGCTTAGTGGAAAATTCTTAAATTGCTTTTCACTGGTTGTTCACATTCCACCATCATACTTTCAAGTTTGTTCCATGAAGTATTTAAATGGCCCTGTAACTCTAGCTGTATTGACCTCAAGATTTCAAGAAACCAATAGCCACAGACTCCATTGCCCAATGGACTAACATTATCTGCAGATTTCCACTTTGAGTACAGAAAGACATCCTTCCAACCAAACATAAACCAAAACCCTTATTTCATAACTAGCCTAAAATCTCCACAGAACAGAGACAAACCTTAAAGAGAGAGCCCTCTCTGATCACAGCTACGCTAGAAGCTGTAATCCAAAGATTGGTTAGTGGTTACCTCGGCCGCATTCCCTTGGGAGTCAAAGGGAACAACCTGGGTGTTAACAGTTGGTTCTTTTGGTTTAAGTCCCACATTCATGCTTGGAATGTGGCATGTGGATGAATGGCTGAAGAGAGATTTGACTCAGCCATTCTATGGTCAGGTGGAATGTGGCAATCCCATCTCAAGTTTGGATTTTTCATCGTCAATATGAGGTTATTTATACTTGTATTTCTATGAGTATTACACTGGTTTATATGTGGATCATATGGTTGTGATTTCCTTGGTATTTTTCTTGCTTTTATGTTGGCTATGTATATGTTTTATGAGAGTGGTTATGTATGGCTCTCATCATGTTTTTACTTGTAAATGAATGGAAAATGTATTAATGACCTAAGAGATGATAATGAAACAAATGATATAAGGGAACAATGCTTCATATCAATTCTCAGATAAGTATGAGACCTGTATGCTTAAATATGTTGTTTATACCTGTAGATTACATATTTCTGATATGTTTGACGAAATGTTTGTCATAGCTAGTAGGGGTCCAGTTAAGGGCTTGTTCAAGTATTTACATTTGCATCATTGTTTCCTTGTTATCTTTCTGTTCTGAAGGTGTCATTGAATTCTGGGTAGTGACCTGGGCTTTGGGCCTAAAAAAGTGGCTCAAATCCCATGGATACTGGCACAACACTGAAAAAAATAGTCCTTGGACGTTGACATGCCTTGTCATGAGAGCATCCAGAGCTTCCTAGATGTTGTCAAGCCCATGTCATGGGAGCATCCAAAGGTCAAGAGGTCTAAAAACTCAGTGGGACCCACGGGTTGGTTACCATAAGTTTTAGTATGTTTCTTAGGGATCATGTAGTGGATGTGGAAGACCTTTGTGTTTCCGTTGATTCCATTTCCTTAAGGTCATCTAGGAGGTTGAATCCAATAATAGTATCCTCTCGTCACATGTTTACCTCAGTTGGTCGATTACTTGGGTAGATGTGGGAGGAGGGTGTTACAGAGTTTGTGTGGTTTTGATGGCTTTGTTCTCGTAAACCATTTGTGACTTGGATAATTTTTACTAAGGAATTGATAGCACCTTATGAGGATACAAAGAGAAATACCATCTTTAGCCAATTGATAAATCTCAAACAAAAGGGTTTAGTTGAGGAGAACATTGAGGACTTCCAGATATTGAATATCAAGGTAAATGATATTCCAAAGGAGCATATGATTGATGTATTCATAGGTACTTTAAAGGATAACATCCAACATGAGGTTCGCCTTTGGGAACCTAAGTCACTGAAGAATTCATTTAGGGTGGCAAGAAAAGTTGAAAGCAAATTTATGGCAACAAGGAAGTCTACCACTCATAACTATAAAGATGGAAGTGTTGTTGCTCCTAGCCTCCCACAACCTATAAGGTTGAAACTACAACAGCCGGAGGAAAAAAAGAGAAAAATGGATTTGTTACAGTTGTGATTGCAAATACACTAAAGGTCATAAGTGTGTTGAGAAGAAATTATTTTACACAGATTGTGAAGAGGTGGAAGAAAAGGAACAAGAAACATCAAAAGAAGAAGATATACACCAATAACCAACCCCAGGGGTTGAAAAAGAAGAAATGAATATGACCATATCTTGTAATGCATTGGAAGGAATTACCACTCCTCAAACTCTCAATATAGAAGGATATATCAAGAAGAAAAAGGTAATAGTGCTTATTGATTAAGAAAGTACTTGTAATTTTATTCAATTTAAGACAACCAATGAGTTGAATTGCTCTATATATCCAACACCAGAGTGTCAAGTGATGGTTGCAAATGGAGGAACTATAAATTGCTCAAGGAAGTGCCATAATATCAATCTAACCATAGGGGAATATGTATTGAATATTCCAATGCTTGCAATTCCAATGGGTGATGTTGATATTGTATTAGGAGCCCAATGGTTACAATCTTTGGGGATGTTAAAAAATTTCAAGATCTTTTCTTGAAATTTTTGTGGGAAGGAAGGAAATTGAATTAATAGGTATCACAAGGAAACTTGTAAATATAATTAGCTCTAATGGCATGACAAATATTTTGAAGAAGTGACAACGAGGGTTAATTACACAAGTATGCTCACTAGATGTTCAAACATTTAAGTCATTCATTTATCTAGATCTCCAAAGAGTCCTTGACAATCATTCCAAGGTATTTGAAACTTTCAAAGGTCTTACACCTATTCACGATCATGATCATGTTATTCACTTGATTCCCGAAAATGTTCCTCCAAACATCAAACCTTACAGATATCCCTATGCCCAGAAGAGTGAAATTAAAAATATGGTTGTAGAAATGTTAGAGGTAGGTATAATTCAACCTAGCAAAAATTCCTTCTCTTCTCTAGTAATATTGGTGCACAAGAAGGATGGATCATGGCATATGTGTCTTGATTATAGAGAGATCAATAAGCTCACTATCAAAGATAAATTTCTCATTCCTATCATTAAGTAATTTTTGAATGAACTACATGGAGAAATTTGCTTCACCAAGCTAGATATTCCCTCAAGATATCATCAAATTAGAATGAAGATAGAAGACATGAAAACAACATTCAGAACCCATGAAGGTTATTATGAACTTTTGGTAATTCCTTTTGGTCTTACTAATGCACTTTCCACATTTCAAAGTTCGGTGAATTCTATTTTCAAACCCTTCCTTAGAAAAATTGTGTTAGTATTTTTTGATGATATACCAATATATAGCAAGTCTTGGAAAGATCATCTTAAACATGTTGACAGGGTTCTCAAACTATTAGAGGAGAAACAATTGTATGAAAAACCCTACAAATGTTTCTTTGGGGTGTAGGAAGTGGAATATTTGGGTCATATTGTATCTTGTGAGGGTGTTAAGGCATACCCTAACAAAATTAAAGCCATAAAGGAATGGAAAATCCCCAAAACCTTAAGGAATATTTGAGGATTTCTTGGGTTGATAGTCTATTATCACAAGTTTTTTAAGAATTATTGGAAAATAGTAGCACCACTAACAACAATACTGAAGAAAGATGTATTTTTTTGGACTCCAGAAGCAACTAATGCATTTGAACGTCTTAAAGAGGCAATATGTCGAGGACCAGTCTTAGCTACACCAGATTTCACAAAAACCTTTATTGTGGAATGTGATACCTCATGAAATGGAATTGGTTTGTTTTAATGCAAGAAGGAATACCCATTTATTTTGAAAGTCATCTAATCAAATGAAAGTATTTACACGAACCTATTTATGAGAAGGAAATGTTGGCAATAATACATGCTCTGAAGAAATGGCGCCCTTACCTAATGGGAAGACACTTCAAGATAAAAACAAATCATGATAGTCTTAAATACTTCTTGGAACAAATATTATCTTCAGAGGAGCAATAAAAATGGGTCATAAAGATGCTGGGTTATGAATTTGAAATCATCTACAAAAAAGGGAAGAAAAATGTTTTTGTAGATGCACTCTCAAGAAGGGATAACGATGTGGAAGCATTGATTTGTGATATTTGTATTATCCAAATTGATTGGATAACTGAAGCAAAGGCTGAATGGAAGAATGACAAAGAGGTATCGACACTCATTCAAAATTTGCAGTAAGATCCTAGTGCGTCTAATACATTTATCTGGAAAAATGATTCATTTTTTTTTCCATAGAAAAAAGTCAAACCATCTATTTATAAAAATAGTTAGTTACAAAGCAAATGTATAGCATTTTAGAAAGACTCATTCTTTGCCTTGTAATAGGTATAAGAAAGAAGTCTCATCTAGTTGATACAAAACCAACGCAACAACCACAACAAGATGGCAAAAAGCCAGCGCATCAGTCCCAATTTGATGACAGTAAACGTAACAAAATGGAAAAACTGCCCACTGGGCTCTCAGTGGAGGCATGGCAGATGACTCGACCTGAGCACATACACATCCCGAGATCCATTAGAGGATAGCACACAGGAGAGGTTAATGTGAAGGCAGAAACTGAGGGTCCGCAAAAACAAATGAGAAAACAACGTCCGAAAAGAATCCAACGTAGACACGAGAAGGATTTAAGAAAACAAGCAATAGCAAAAGGAAGACAGGTCGATCTGAGCTTCCTATTGCGAGGAAAACAACCCAAGAGACCTGAAGAGGAAAACAAAAGAAACAGAACAGCTATGTACAAACCACATGAACAGTTTTATGAAAAAAGAGAGTTAAGCGAAAATGGGTTGTTCGAGAGATTGAACCACCCCATTTTCCTCCTCCACAACTATCCACGACCCCATGTCTTGTTCGACACCTACTTTGGAAATGCGTTCAGCTTCAAGGTTCCTTTCCCTGAAAATGTGACAAAGGGAAAGCTCCGTGAAGCGACATTTTAGACGAGAGGCTTCTTTAAGCAGGGGAAGCAAGATGTAATTTCTGCAGAGTTGCGTCCCATTAAACCATTTCACAGTGTTCAAAGAATCCCCGAAAATCTGGACTTCTTGCACGTTCCTCAGGACAAGCCAACAGAGAAAGAGGTGAAGGGCTTTCAACTCAACAAAGTTATTGGAACCCTAGCCAAGACCGACTGAAGCTTTAATAGTCTTTTCCTTTGAAAAGTGAATAATCAAACCAGCCCCACAGTGATCATTGATGTCAGAGGCCCCGTCATAATAAGCCCATGGAATTGAAAATCTTATAGTTTCTTGCCGAACCAACCTGGTAGTAGGAAGAGATTGCGGAACAGGGATGCTATCATAAATAGCAGCTCCTTCTGTAGCCAATCTTCTAATCAGGAAGACAGAGTCCTTGAAAATGACCTAATTCCTAGCAAGCCATGTCCCCCAAGTTATAAGAAGCGGGATGGATCTCTCTCTGACATTTGCAGCTTCATTCCACCACTTCTGCCAAGCTTCCAAAATCCCATGCCCTTCCCATCTATAAGGGATTTTAAGTAACCTTAACATTTCGGTCCACAAACTGGAGTTAAATGGGCATAGTAGGAACAGGTGGAGCACTGATTCGATACTATCTTTACAGAGGGGACACCGTCCAGGGCCAATCCTTCCTTGTCTTTGAAGAAAATCACAAGTAAGAACAGTCTTGTTTTAGCTGGTCCTTTTAACTTCCATAGTGGTTTAACCCACCAAGCCGGGTTCTCCCACCCTTTTTGGGTTATCATCCATTTATACCCCATCTTTGGAGAGTAAAGTCCATTCTGGGCAAAGACCCATCTAAGTTCATCCAAAGAGTCTGAGAGCCTGACTGAAGAGTTGAGGAGGTCTTTCCTATACAATTCCCATTCCTCTAGCCATTCTTCATCTAAATGTAAATATATTCTCTGCATCCACCCTTGACTCCAAATGGTGGAAGCCCGGGGATCAGCCACCTGATTTAAAGTGTAGCGACCCCTCTCTTTTAAAGCCGCAACCAGCCCTTGGGATAGAGAGAACCACTTTGAACATCCTATCCAGGGGTCTCTACCCAACCTGATTTGAGTACCATCCCCCACACTCCAAGCCAAACCTTTCTCTATAATTTTGACAGAGGTGACCACCACTTTCCAAACCACCGAGGAGTTTTTGTAGTACTTTATTGGCAATCTGATCCAATCTATCGTTGATAGAGGGTCAATGTATTTTCTTTTAGAAACAAAGGTCCAAAAATTGTCAAAAGAAATGAGCCTCTAGGCGAGCTTAACAGCTAAAGATTGGTAGAAGCATGCAAGATTTTTTTATCCCCCAACCTCCCCACTCTTTCGGACGAGCCACTTTATCCCAAGCGATCCATGGGGTGACTTTCTCTATCTTGGACCCTTCCCACAGAAACCTGCTGCATAGTTTATCAATTGAGGATAAGATTCCTTTGGGAACCCATGTTAATCTAGCCCAATAGACTGGAACTGCCATCAAAATAGATTTTATTAACTCAAGCCTTCCTGCCCTGGAAAGCCATTTGAAACTCCAATGTTTCAGATTGGATTCGATTTTTTCAAGGATCCAATTCCAATCTTTGATCCTGTAGTTATCAGGTTTGAGAAGAAAACCCAGGTATTTGAAGCTATCCTCCAACACTTTGACTTCGAAGTTTAGGACCATCTTCACGTTGTGCGTCATTTCTCTGGATAGACCTGTGCATGTGAGAGAGGATTTTCTCTCATTAATACGAAGACCAGTAGCCTTCAGGAAAAGGTCCATGATCCTTTTGAGCATCTTACAATCCTCAAGACTACCATTGCTAAACAAAATTATGTCATCTACGAAGAGGAGGTGGGTAAACCAAAATTTTCAGCTGCTTCAACACCTTTGAGAGACCCCTGTCATTTGGCTTCATGAATCATAAGACTGATGCCATCTACAGCCAACAGGAACAAAAGGGGAGAGAGCGAACAACCTTGACGTAAGCCACATTCAGGACTAAAAAAGTTGGAGGCTGCTCCGTTTATCAAGAAAACAATAGAAGATGAAGAAATACAACTCATAATCCATTTCACAAAGTCATACCTGAAACCCAGATGAGTTAGCAAAAACCTGAGGTACAACCAGTTGATTCTGTCAAAAGCCTTTGACAAATCGATTTTCACTACATCTCCTTTTTTTTTCCCAATTTTTAGACTATGAAGAGTTTCTTGAGCAACTCCAACCACTTCATGAATTTGTTTGCCATCTAGAAAGCCAAATTGCTCAGGGGAAATGTTTCTGGAGAGGAAAGGTTTTAATCTGGAAGCAATAACTTTTGCAATAATTTTATAAACACAGGTGCACAGAGATATAGGCCTAAATTCTTCAAAAGAGCCTGGTAGATCAGATTTGGGAATGAGGGCTAGAAATGTAGAATTGAAGGGATGATATATTGATCCTGTGCGCCTGGAGTCTTCCACAAATACCACTAACTCATCACCAATGAAATCAAAGAAGTGCTGGAAAAATTCAACAGTCCAGCCATCAGGGTCGGGGCTTTTGTCCTTTTGCATAGAGTTGAGTATACCTTCTACCTCCTCCTTAGAAACAGGTGCCATGATGGATTCATTTCCTTCCTCCTCTATGAACCTAGGAAAGAACTCGACGACTCTTATAACTTCTGCAATAGAAGCTTCCTCTGGTGCTTTGAAGAGTTTCTTGAAGTGATTGACCCCTAAAGATGCCAACTCTTCAAAGGAGCGAGCCATATCACCATTGGCTTTCTTCAATTCCCAGATAGTGTTAGAATTTTTCCCTCCTTTAGCATAATTTTGAAAAAAATTGGTGTTATCGTCCCCTGCCTGCAACCAGATCGCTCTACTTTTTAAGCGCCAACTCTCCTCTCTGATCTGGAGAATTCTCTTCCTTTCCAGCTCTAGCTCTTGAAGTCTCGCCCGAGACTTAACTATTCCATAGCCATTACCGCCTGGGTCTTCAAGAAGGGCAATCTCCGAGTTTACATTTTCCAGAGTTTCTTCTTCCTTCAGTTCCTTATGGAGGGCCAATTTCTTAGAGGCTACCTTCATCCTTGTTAAATTATCCATGAAAGCCTTTCTGTGACTCTCACCTTCGTTGAGATTCATTTTCTTCCATGTGTTGTGGAAAAGGCTGATAAATGATGCATCTGAAAGCCAAGAGGCATTAAATTTAAAAGGTGTGCCCGGTTTAGAGAAAGCACCTTCACTTCTAGGAAAACAGGGAAATGATCTGAGTTACCACCTTCCCCAACCCAATGTCTAAAAGCCTGTAACTTTTCAGTTAGCGAGTCACAGAGAAGGAATCGGTCAAGCTTCTTCCCAACCAATTCTTCTCCTATTCTTCGATTCCTCCACGACAGGTGCATCTTGAGCGGAGTGACATCCACCAGGGGAGAAGAGGCCAGTTTATTTAGAAAGAAATCAGTAAGGGGATCTGCTCTGGCTCTGACCCCCCAAGATTCTGTTATCCCCAAAGAAAAATTAAGGTCTCCTCTGATTACAAGGTTTGGGTGCGCCATAAAAGATTTAGCGAAGAAGGGGGTCCAAAACCTCTCCCGTTCCAAAACAGGACCATAAACATTGAGAATAAGAAAGGGGATGCATAATTCGATGGAGTATAGTTCCACAGCCAATACATTTTCCCATCCCCAAGAGGAGATCTCTCGAAGAACCTTCACGTTGAATCCCAGTGCCACCCCTCCCGAATGTCCATTAGCATCTATGACATGAAAGCTCCAACCTGGAAGAAGCTTAACGAGGCAACCTGTAACTTCTTCCCCCTTCCCTAGAGTTTCTTGTAGAAGAACAATATCCGGTTTGTTGGACCTGACCAATTCCTTCAGAGCTAACTTTTTGGGTAGACTAGCTAGACCCCTGCAATTGTGGGATAAAATGATCATCGTAAACTCACAGAGGGTGTCCTCTTTGCTCTAAGCACCCTTGGCAGAGACATCTGCTTCCCGTCAGCAATGTCGATGACAGCCTTCAACTGTGCCTTCGACAGATTAGATTTCCTTCCTCTTATCTTCCTCTGGCCTGATGACACCATATACAAATCCAATCCTCCCACAGCGAGCCCTTTCCCCTTTCTATTGGCCAAAGGTCTGAGATTATAAGAGGGCTCAAGACTCCAGACAATAGGAGGGACGGAAAAGACCGTGTCCATGGGAATAGAGGTCAGCACCGGGGAGGAAGGAATGGCCATGATAACACTATCTATAGAGGCTTGGCCCTTCCTCAGATCTGACATTTAATTCAGGAGCTGTCTGAAAGGACCAGAATCATCACAACAAGACTAAGAAAAAGCATTAGGAGAGCGTAAGGAGGAGGGAGGGGAAAGAAACAAACTCACCTGAGCCGCCCCTACCTTTTCAGAGCCTGCTGTGGGTCCCAGGGAAATCATCGTATAAGAGATGGACTCACTTGCTGCAAACCTCGGTTGTTCCTGATCATCAGCCTTCCCTTGCTCTAGAACCAATCCTTGAGTGGTTTCCTTAGGGTCACTTCCTTGGTCTGAGCCTCTTCTTCATGATTGAACACCTTCTGGTTTGCCTTCAGATTATTTCTACTTCTCCTTTGTCTTCGGTGTCGACGATGTCCGAGAGGACACTCCCAGGCCAAATGACCATATTGATGACATCGATGGCATCTGAAATGGAGGTTTTCATAGTCTAGGGTTTGAATAAACTCAAGATCTCGATACTTCAGGTTCATAGCGTCCGCCAGACCCTCCCTAGGGTTTAGACTCACCAGTAAACGGGCGACTCCCCAGTCATGAGATTGTAGATATGATCTATCAATGTCGAGAAACTTCCCCAGGGCATTACCAATTGAGGTAAAGGCCGAGTCAGTCCAGAATTGCATAGGGAGACCCGGTAATTTGACCCAGACTAGAGACTCCACCGCTTTTTCCTTCTGGGCGTCAAACAGGGGCGTCCATCTTCTAAATAAGATTGGCCTCTTCCCGAAGCTCCAGTTCTTTTCCATCACCCAGTCGACATGCTCCTTTTGTCCAAACCTAATGCAAAACCATCCTCTGTCCAAATTTTTTATTTGTTCTGGCTGACTCGGTGCTTCTTTCCATTCTGTCTGAGCCCAAACCTTAATGTAGTCTACCAAGAAATTTCTACCTTGGACTCTACTAACTAGAAAGGTTTCTGAGGCTTCCATTGCCTGGTCTATATGAATATCCACTCCGAAAACACAATTAGGGCGCTCCTCCTTTATTCTGATAGGTTTTTTCTTCTTCCACTTTCCACCCCCGACATCCTTCCTAGCTTCTCCCTCTCCTGTATTCTTTTTAATATGATCATCTACCTTTTCTGCCCCAAGCAGCTCAGTTCTTTGTTCGACAATGTTTTTGTTGCCTTCTTCCACCTCCACAGCCGACCTTTTTGTCTCAGTACCAGAGGTGAGGGCCAGGCTTCTCCCTTGTTCCTCTTTTCCGGATCCATTCGGCTCCCCTCCTGCCTCTTCAATGGACGGAGACTTTGACAGGTTGGTGGTCAACCCTTCCAAGATAAGATTTGTTACAGGGACCCTTTCCTGGGCTCCTATTTTCAAACCCCCTTCTCCCACCTTCTTGTCAAGAGACCGAGGGTACACTGCACTAATCAGGAAGAAGTGTTTAAGGTTTTTCTCAGATACGTCATGACCCCAGCAAGCAAGAAGGTCTTCTGGCACTGGTTCTATGTCAACAGACTCACATTTGAACGCCATCTCCTGTTGTTCACCACGACCCAATATCACCATTTATTATTCGTTGCAGAAATCTGACTTGACAGTCTCCATACTGCGGACCCATTTGCATGCAAACCCCAACACTCAGCCTCCCAACGCTCGGAAAAATGATTCATTATGGTACAAGTATCACTTATATCTATGTAAGAACTCCCAACTCAAACAAAGGTTCTTTTGGAATTGCACACCTTGTTAGAATTGTAGCAAGAAAAACTTCATTTGACTAGTGCCTTAGACAAATGGAGAAAAAATGATTTTCCATATCAGCAGGATGACTTGGATTGTAGTTAGCTAGAGTGACGTGGCCTTGTCTACTAGTTAAGTTAGTAAATTCGAGTTATGGGATTAAAGTAGAGTTTTTCATGTAGTAATTGCTAAAAATTAGATATCTAGTTCATTTATTTTTAGTTGAACTCAGTTAACTGAGATCTAGTCATTAATTGAGTCCGTTGAAGGTCAATTGAGTAGTAGAATTGTTATTAACTCACTCATCTCTTAGTTAAACTAGTTAATCAACTAAATATAGCCCACACATTCATGGAATTCAATTTTCCTAGCTAGAGTGGAGGAAAAGGTACATTGCAATTATCAAGATATACCAGTTGAGTGTACATGCTTGGTAATTAAGCAGGTGATCAATTCCCTTGGAATTGTGCAAGGAAATAGGGAATTCCCCTATTATTTAGGAGCTCAATTTTTCCTGAATTGTACAAGGAAATAGGAGGAAGTTGGAGGCTTGAATTGGCTAAGTGTTGGGTAGAGCAGGACAGTTAGCAGGAGAACACGCTTACAGTGCAGGGCGTGCTTCAAAGTTGAAGCAAGACATTGTAATAGATTCTCATTCTCATCTGATTAATGAAAAGCAATGGAGGGGTTTTACCCAGTTGGATTCCCATGTAAAATTATTGTGTTTTGATGGTTGCATGTCACTGCATATGTTTCTATCTTGTGATTTTCTATTCCACAGATTGTAGAAGAAATTTGTATCTCTTATATTCAATTTGAATTCATCAGTAGTAGCAAATTTATTTCCATTTCTACATGCTATCAGAGCTTGAAAACACAATAGAAACCAGTCAATAGATCTTCTCCTTCAAAAATTTATATTTTCAAATTCAGTGAAGTGGGTTTTCTTTCGTGCAGGTTAATGTCTTTGAACGAATTGAGATTGGAGTATGCCCTAGATGGAACCTCGAATTTCATAGCTTGGAAGGACATGATCAAAGTTGTACTTGATGATAATGGAGTGTTAGAGTACACCCAAATTGACATTCCAAAACCAACAACATCGGATGCAAAACGATTAACCCAGTGGAAGAAGGATATTGCAAAATCTAGTAGCGCCATCCTAGAGGATGTGAGAGATTAGATAATCTAGAATTTAAATGGCAAAGAAAATCCATTTTCTATGTGGAAGACCCTCATTTAATTATTCGAAAATAGCAGTGATGTCAGGAAATTGGCATTGAAGGACAAGCTTAGAAATAGTTGCATGCAGAAAAATGAAACCATTCCACAATACCTCTCTAGATTCACTCAAGTTTGAGATGAACTTGGAGGAGTAGAATAAAATGCACCATATTCTAAGCCAGTGAGCCTAACTCTCCTAGGCCTTCCAAAATCCTGACACAACTAGTAGGAATCTGTAAATGGAAGGAACAAATTACCAAATTGGGAGAGACTTTGGTCTGATTTTGTGTAGGAAGAAATTCGAAGGAACACTAGTGATGTAGTAACATCCACAGTTGAGGAGGAAGAATTTTTTTCCTTGGAAGGCAAGGGAAAGAAGGTCAAGGGAAAGAAGGCCCAAGGAAAGCTGGAGTTCAACTAGAATAATGGCAAGAAGAAGGACTTCAATAAGATAAAATGTTTTCACTACCATGAATATGGAAATTATGCAACCAAGTGTCTTCAGAAGAAATCCAACAAGAAAGCTTCAGGAGGAGCAGGAGGTGAAGCCCTCACGTCACAATTCAAATTGGACTTCACCCTAATTGAATGCATGGAAAGCACTGTAGTGGGGAGTGTGTGGTACCTAGATTCCAGTTCCTCATTACATGCGACATGATGCAAGTATTTCTTCAATAGCCTAGAGGAGAAGGATCTCCATATGCACATAGAACTTGGAGATGATGGGAGGTATAGTAACAAAGGAATTGGTATTTTCACCTTTAAGAGGGAGTCAGACGCTCTATTCTTAATTGAGTCGGTTGAAGGTCAGTTGAGTAGTAGAACTGTTGTTAACTAATTAATCTCTTAGTTAAATTAGTCAATCAACAAAAAATAGCCCAGACATGCATGGAATTCGAATTGCCTAGTTGGAGTGGAAGAAAAGGCACATTGTAATTATCAATTGTATATTAGTTGAGTGTACAAGCTTGGTAATTAAGCAAGTGATCGATTCCCTTGTAACTGCGCAAGTAAATAGGGAATTCCCCTATTATTTAGGAGCTCAATTTCTCTTGAATTACATAAGGAAATAGGAGGAAGTTGGAGGCTTGAATTGGCTAAGTGTCAGCAAGATAAGGACAATCAGTACGAAAACAAGCTTATAGTGTAGGGTGTGCTTCAGAGTTGAAGACATTGTAATAGTTTATCATCCTCATCTGATTAATCAAAAGCATCAGTGGAGTTTTTCCCAGTTGGGTTCCCCTATAAAATCATTATGTTCCTTTGTTTTAATGGTTACATGTCATTGCATTTTCTATCTTGTGATTTTCTATTCCACAAATTGTAGAAGAAATTTGTATCTCTTGTATTCAATTCTAATTCATTAGTAGTAGAAAATTTCTTTCCATTTATACACACCTATCCTATAGGAGGGCACTCAGGATTCTTAAAAACTTACCACAAGGTCAAAGAGGAATTTTTTGGAATGGCCTTAAATATGATATTCAAAATTTTGTGGCAAAATGTTTGGTTTTCCAACAAAATAAAGTTGAGACAACTAAGACCTTGAGTATTTTACAACCACTAGTCATTCCAATTCATCTCTGGGAGGAAGTGTCAATGGATTTTATCATAGTTGGTTTACCCAAGTCCAAAGGAAAGAGTGTCATCATTGTGGTAGTTGATAGACTTACCAAATATGCACACCTTTGTGCACTATATCATCCTTTCAAAGCTAGTACATATGTTACTGCATTTGTGGAAACAATTCAAAATCTACATGCAAACCCAAAAATTATTGTAAGTGAAAAAAATTATTGTCTTGGTACTCAATTAGCTCATAGATCATCTTATCATCGTCAATCTAATGGGAAAATTGAGATAGTGAACAAATGTTTGGAAGGATATCTTCGTTACTTTGTATCTGATAAAAAAATACAATGGGTCAAGTGGTTACCTCTTGCAGAATGGTGATATAACACTTCCACACCACAACAAAAATGACCCTATTTATGGAGCTTTATGGATATCATCCACCATCCATCACATTGTATTTAAGAGACAATTGTAAGTTTCAATTAGCGGAAGATCACATTGAGCATCAACATCAAGTTCTCCAAATTTTAAAAGATAACTTGACTCTAGCAAAAAATCAAGTGAAACAACAAGAATATAAACATTGCAATGAAAGAAGTTGTGTTGTGGGTGATTGGGTAATTTTATGGCTACAACCATACAAAAAAATGCCCCTCAAGAAAGCCAATAAGGATAATAAATTATCATGTAAGTACTATGGCCCTTACAAGGTATTGCAAATAATTGTTACTATGGCATGCAAATTGGAGTTTCCCATATCTTCGCGATTACACCCAATTTTCCATGTTTCATGCTTAAAGAACATTATAGGTGACAAGCTCCCAGTTCAAACTATATTACCAAAACTTTACAAGGAAGGAAAAATCATATTGGAACCGAAATCAATCACAGAAACAAGAATCTGACAACTACAAAATCGATCAATTTCAAAGTGTCTCATTAAATGGAAGAGCTTGCTTATTGAATATTCCACATGGGATGATGAGTATTCATATGGAAGCATCCAAAACTACCCAAGTGTTGAGGACACCACTTTTTTTAAGGAGAGGGGCATGTTAGGTCCCTATAATACTAGTATAGCCCCCATATTGTTATTTTCGTGCACCATAAAAGCCCCATATTGTTATTGTTGTGCCCCATAAAATCTCCATATTGTTATTGTTGTGCCTAATAGAAATCCACTATTATTATTGTAAAGCCATTACATTATTATTGTTATGTAGGCCCTTATTATATTTTGACCCTTTAGACTCCTATATATTCCAAGGAGGTCTTGTCATTTGAATCATCTAAGAATTGTTCATTTATGTAATTTAAAAGGAGGTTGCCCCCTTGAAGAGGCTTATTTTCAAATCATTGATCTATCTTTTCTTCTGTTTTTGTGATCTGTTTAGATAACACTTGTTTATATGACATTTTTTTTAATTAATCAATTTAATTAAAAGGGAAAAAAGCATAACTACTTTGAATATAAATCTCAACTTTTGATTTGTGTATACTACTAAGAATATCCTAGTATATTTTGTGGAGGTTAAATACTTACCATCCACCTAATAGTTATTTAATTCCAAAATAGACATCCCTATTGGTGCAACTAGTGTCACACTCAATATGAAGTGTTGGGAAAATTTCATGTTACGAGTGGTATACTCGATGAATATATGCAAATTTCTTCTAATGTCCATACTCCAAGGCTCTATCATACCATAGAAACCTTATCAACATGCTTCTATGAATGGTGATCCTTATACAAGTCCTTGACTTCAAAGTAACAATTATGAAATGAACCCAACATTCATTAAAAATATGTTTGCTTTGAATAGGGCTCAAATAGATTGAGAGAGAAAAATATACAAACATAGAGAAAATGGGCATCAAGCAGATGAATGGGTGTAGGAGCAAAGTGGCACAATAGAGGCACTAGTTACGATTGGAAGTTTGAATTTAATGGTTTCTTCATCAACCATGAAGGAACAAATGATAAAGTTTATTGGGCATGGCCCAACTTGGTCCAAGTTTTGGGTAAAAGACCCCACAGAAGAAGGAGCGAACCACATGGAGCTAGCAAAGATATATTCATCGCGTGGTCTTTTAGGGCTTTAGGGATGGGGAAAAGCCCTTATTTTGTAATGGGCATCAGGTATTAACTTATGTTTTGTTAAATCCATGGTACATGGACCATGGTATTGTAGTAGGAAAGCTTATATAAAGATGTAATGTTTGATAGCTAAGACATACCGATGAAGACTAATCGCTAGATTATTATACATTTTTTGTTCTTAGTCTATATTTTTGGAGAAGGTTCCACAGTTGAGTGCGCAGAGACCTTAAAGAGTCTGTAGCTGAGTGCACAGAGACTGTGAAGGGTTTGCAGTTGAGTGCGCAAACCACCTGCAGCTTGGTGCACAGGTCATAGAAATGCATGTAATTGAAGATCCTTTTAATAAATAAGAAAGTTTTGGCAAAGTATTGCATCTCTTTATGTGTTCATTATCTATTCTTATGTATCTGGTTATGCATGCTTTTCACTGAATTATGCAAAGAACTGTACTATATACTGTTAATTGTTAGAGTTTATGGGTTTAATGTGAATCTGTTAAATTAGACATCTGCATGAAGTTCTTATGCATGTGAAGTTGTAAGATCAATATAAAATATAAATAAATAGATGGTGCCATTGCGCGGATATCCCTTCGGCTGTAGAAACCTAGTTCTGCAACCTCCCATACTGCTTTGGGTGAGACTACGATATGCTTGCAGGTCATTGCCGAAAGGGCTAGTAGTTGAGGGTTTTGTTGGTGCGCAACACATTTTGAACCTAGGTCAAGCCTGTTAGCCTTGTTGGCATTTGGCCCAAAAATGGATCCAAAACACCCCTGAAGTCTTCAAAATTTGCTCAAGATCATCCAAAGATAGAAACAATCACATGCCAAGAACCCTTGGAAGGGCGGAAAAACACTATCGGGAGACTAAGGCACATGAAAAACAGTGAAAAACCATGTATTGAAGGCATACACAGTCCAACGCACAACAACCGTCAGATATAGCCGATCAACGGCTCAGATCTAAGCGGAAAATCGTAATCGTCCAAACAGAGAGGACGACTTAAGGTTGGGCTCAAGACACCCCCGATCAGCGATCTCCGCTAATCAGATCAACGGATCGCAATTGGTGGA
Organism: Pinus taeda; assembly: GCA_000404065.3. Taxonomy (NCBI): domain Eukaryota; kingdom Viridiplantae; phylum Streptophyta; class Pinopsida; order Pinales; family Pinaceae; genus Pinus; species Pinus taeda. Next base: position 35,598 of record APFE031055466.1, on the reverse strand, counting down.
GGCAGGATCACTATCGGGAAAAACAAAGAGTGCTAACCATGGGCCCGGGGCATGAGCGATATGCGATTGCGATCAGATCGCATCGCTATATCGCAACAGAGAAACACCATGGGGTGGGGCCTATGCACAGGTATATGCGCGACCCGATGAACCGGACCCGGTGGTGTTCTGAATAATATTTCATAAAATTTGAAATCCGCATAAAGGCCTTTTTCAATGCATTTTCACTGTTTGATATGTATTTATAAAATACAAAGGGAACCCTAGACTTGCAATATGCGGCAAAACCCGGACCCGAAAGGGTTCGAGAAGGGAAATATATGATATTTGAAGTCCGGAGGGAGCCATTTTCATGTGATTTTCACGATTTTTGTATTTCTAGAATACAAAGAAAATACACGAGGAACAGGCCACTAGCGACTTGCGATAGCGACCCAGAGGGTGGACTCGATTGAGAAATAGGCCATGTTTAAGGATTTTTGAAGTCAGGAAGAACAAAGATGGTCAAGATTTCTCATTGTTGTGGCGTTTTCTATTTAAAATAGAAAACAGTCATCTTTCACATTTAAAAGGATAACAGTGGTCGGAAGACCCATTCTATCACAAAACAGAGGCCGGGAAATAATTGCCGAGAGACAGGGGCTGGAAAGGGAAAAAGGGGGCCACAACACGATGCAGCTCATCCAAACAAACAGAAGCGATCATGAAGCAAACAACGTAGCTCATCCAAAACAACAGAAGTAATTGTGGAGCATCTCTGGCACAAGAGAGCTCCTAGATAGTGCAACAAACTAACTGAATGCAGTTACTCTTCTGTCAGAAGAAGAAACCTTCGAGCCCATGCTTGCCTAGTCAGGGAATCAAACAGTTAACAAGACAGAGGGATAGATTAAGACCTCTCGAGCCTCATAAGGCTTGAGAGCATTGTAAACAAGCCTATAAATATTTGTAAAATCAGAGTAACAAGGGTTCGACTTTTGGATATTGTGGAGACTTTGCTACTCAAGCTTCCCATCTTCATTCTAGCAATATAAGCTTCTTTTGTTGTTATATGTTCAATTTCCATTTTCTCTTTTGTTCTAAGCTTGCACTTGAACAGGTTGTTCATGTTTTCTTTTGTATCTAATGCCAAATAATTGTCATCTTATCTCTGCATTGATAAATTAGATTTGCAACTTTCATTTATTGCCTGTAGCTAGCCATTCATATGTGTTTATATATGCATCTACCAGTACAGTCAGTATTCTCCATCTATCCATTAAATCTACAAACTATTGAGCAATATTGGTCTAAAGCCTTGTAAAGTTGTGGGTGTTCATGCATGTCTTGAGTAAAAACAGAGTTGAAACGGTTATCTAGCTTGATCCAACCTTCATCCATTCCAATAGTTCTGAGAACAATATTGAAGACTATATGTTACCAGGCATCTCCAAGCTACAACCTAGGAGAGTTTCTTGGAGTGATAACATAATTGGCGTTGCTGCCGGGGAGAGGAGACTGAAGCTCAGCTTCCCTGGGAGATGACACAGATCCAGCTTTGATGATGGACAAAGTTTGGGCACTTTTTGGTTGTAATCATCTATATGGTGACTCTACTGAAGGACGAACCTCTTGGTGACTCCACTTCTTAGTTCTGGCTCAATTTGTGAGGCATACTCTGAGAAATCCTCAGAAGCCACAAGCTGACCCAATATCTGATCCTGAAAAAATCATCAAAGAAAGAAAGGCATTGTAGAAAGGAGTGTCAGGTTCAGGTAAACCTAAACAATATTCCATATCTCTTCAAGAGAATCCTGCAATAGAACAAATACATGTTGAGAGTATAGCATCTAATACTAGCGGTGAAGAAAAACTCTCAGAGATTCATAAAGCTCCTTATTCTTTAGGTTTTCCTTTTGTTGTAAGCCCAATGGAAACCTCACCTCCTATCCATCATACTCCTTTAGTCCTATCAATCACTCCTCAGCCCTCTGTCATTCAGACTTATAGTACCCTTATAGCCACCACAGCTATGGCAGGCCCACAAGCACCTACCAAAATGGAAAGAATCATAGCTGCTAGGTATGGACCTCTAATACTGCCCACTCCTTTGAATGCCATGCCTATTGGAGAATATCAGAAGTATATGACTAAGTTCACTGGGACTGAAGGTGTTACAGTTGAAGAACATCTTGAGTCATTTTATAGCTATGCTGATAACCTGGACATTAGTGAAGATGATGTGTGGATGAGAGTCTTTGTCCAAAGTCTAGGTGGAGAGGCTAAAAAATGGTTCAAAGAACTGACCCCATGGTTTATGGCAGATATTGAGGCTTTAGATAATACATTCATAAAGCGTTGGGGGGATAATAAGGATCTACTCTACTACCACACTAAGTTTGGGAACTTAAAGAGGGAAAATGGTGAGTTGCTATCTAATTTTAATAAGAGGTTTAATCGCATGTACAACAAGACACCAGTTGAAGTAAAACCCACCACTACCTCTACTAGACTCATCTATGCCAGTTCCTTTGATTCTGACTTCTATTTACTATTGAGGGAGAGGCGATGTGCTACTTTGGCTGATATGCAGGATGCAACCTTAGAAGTAGAATCAAACATCATGGCTGCAGAGAAGCTCAAGGGGAATGTTGATAGAAGGAGACAGAGGGGCCAACCTTCATCATCCTCAGATCCCAAGATAGATAAAATAACCAAGATGATAGAGTCATTAGACGTTGAGATCTCCAAATTAAAGGTTGAGCAGCACCCTGGGAAAGGAAGAGTTCCTAACACCTTTTCTCCTATAAATCCAAATCTATATAGAAGAGCAAATGAGCAGTTGCAGATTTTGCAGATAAGTAAAGATGTTAATGAAGACCAAAGGGTGAAGACCCCTTTTGAAAATGTAGTCATGGAAGAGGATTAATTTGATGAAGATGATGAGATCCATTGTAGGGAAGACAAAGGCAGTGCCCCCTTTTTGACCTCAGCTGCCTATGAAAAGTCATTATTCAATGACCAGATTAACGAAGAATGTGATGGTGAAGCTACTCTGCAAACTGAAGATCAACACAGATATAATTTGAGGTCGAAGATGAATAATGCCAAGGAAACTCCTGTTCAAAGAGTTGTTGTCCCTACAGTACAACAAGCTAATAAGCAGAAGCGACTGGCAATTGATCCCATCATCCTCAAAGCTCCAGCACATGAGGTAAGAGGCCTTGACAAGTCTCCTTCTCCTTTCAGTTTTGAATCAAAAATTCAGAAGCTAAGAATACCTATACCTCTGATTGAACTAGTGAAGAATGAGTCCTTCAAGAAATCTATCCTCGAGGCCCTTGAGCCTAATGCCATCCAAGCCTCCACTGACTATGTAAATCTGCAAGATGACAAACCAACGGTTTTTCTTAGCCCAATGATTGAAAATTATGAGGACAACTCCCCATCATTTTATGTCTCTTTGACTATTCATGATAAAATCCTTCAAAACTACCTTTTGGACACTGGAGCCAGTCATAATCTAATGCCAAAGGCTGCCATGGATGAGTTGGGTCTTGACACTACCAAAACTTATCATGACCTGTTTTCTTTTAACTCTAGAAAAGTGAAATGTCTAGGATTAATCAAGGACCTCGCCATCATTTTGTCTCAACTGCCCATGAAGAGCATGATGATGGATATTGTGGTAGTAGATGTACCCCCCAAGTTTGGTATGTTTCTTTCTAGAGGTTGGATCAAGAGATTAGGTGGAACATTACAAAATGATCTCTCTTATGCTACTGTCCTAGTTTTTGGAGGTAAAAATAGGAGATTGTACAGAGAGGCCCAGTTGGCTTATATTATCAGCGATGAAAGGAATCCCACTAATCATCCCATCTATGTTGTCAACACTAATTTTGGAGCTTGCTTTCTTCAGATCGAAGAATCTCAGTTGGCCTCCACGTAGCTTAAAAACCCAGTTTTCCAGATTGCAAAGGAAGAAAACCCACAGATTTGGGATATGTTCTTTGATGGGGCTTGCTCTAAGGAATCTGCAGGGGCAGGTGTAGTCCTTGTGTCCCACACACAAGAATGCATTCATTTATCTTTCAAAATAACTTTTTAGGTCACAAATAACATAGCAGAGTACGAAGCCTTAATATTGGGCTTAAACGCTACTAAAGAAATGGGCATCAAAGGCCTAAAAGTGTTTGGAGACGCAAACCTCATCATTCAGCAGGTCAATAAAACTTTCCAAGCAAAGCATCCAAGGTTGAAAGCATACAGAGATGAGGTATGGAAGCTCAAGGATTCTTTTAATAATTTCAGCATTTCTTACATCACGAGAATGAAGAACCAGCTTGCGGATTCCCTTGTTGTGTCTACTAGAATGTTTATCCCTCCCTTGCCTCCTAAATTGACGTGTGAAATTCAAGTGAAATATAGACTGTCTCTGCCTAACAATATCAAATACTAAAAAGTTTTTGAGGACGATGATGAAATTAATAGGTTTTTAGAAGTCGTTGAGGAGTTTTCTGAAACGCACATTGACCAAGAAAATGAAACCATGGAAGAATGTGGTCAATCCAAGCTAAAGGATGCGATTGGCCAAGGAAGCATTGTCCAACTGCCTAGTAACCATATACCCAAAGGATTGGTGCCTCTAGAGAAGTTGTTCAATCATAACGATGTGCCTTATAAGCCTGCCAAATAAGAAAATGAGTCTGTTGTTCGTAAACATAATATAAGGAGCCCAGCCCATCCAAAATACACAAATCTATCCACTCATTTGTCTTCTGCCCAGAATTCCGAGTATTGCACCCTCATGAAGCAATTCGCTGCTATTTTTGCCTGGGAATACAGTGAGCTTAAAACCTATGACACAAACATCATTCAACATAAGATTCCACTGGAAAAAAACACTATCCCTTTGAAGCAGAAATTAAGACCTATCAGCCCTCTCTCATTACCTTTGATTGAGAAAGAAATCAAGAAGCTGTTGGATGCCAAAATCATAGTTCCCCTAAGGTATTCAAAGTGGATAGCTAACCTTGTGACAGTAAGAAAGAAAAATGGAGAAATCAGGCTTTGTGTTGACTTCAGAAATCTGAACAAATGCTCTTAAAAGGATAACTACCCCCTGCCTAAGATGGAACACTTGCTGAAAAAAGTTTCAGGGGCTAGAGTCATGTCTTTCTTAGATGGAATTTTAGGTTACAATCAAATTGTTGTACATCCAGAAGATCAGGATAAGACCTCCTTTACTACTCCTTAGGGAACTTTCATGTACTCCAAGATACCTTTCAAACTGATGAATGCTAGGGCTAGTTTTCAGAGGGCCATGGACATAGCCTTTGTGGGAGAGAAGAACAAGTTTGTCCTTATTTACCTTGATGACATAATATTCTTCTCTAGCAGTCACAAGGACCATTTGCAGCATTTGAAGAAGGTATTTCTAAAGTGCAGACAGTTTGGAATTTCGATGAACCCAAAGAAGTCACATTTTGCTCTAGAAGAAGGCAAAATTCTAGGACATATTGTTTCTGCTGAAGGTGTGAATATTGATCCAGCAAGAGTTCAAGCAATTCAGACATTGTCCATCCCAAGGTCAAAAAGGGACATTCAATCCTTCCTGGGTAAGATTAACTTTGTAAGGAGGTTCATTCCAAACTTTGCAGATCTAGTGAAGCACATCACTTCCATGCTGAAGAAAGGATCAAAAATAAAACGGACAGATGCTGCAAGAAGCTCTTTTGAAGCCATCAAACAAGCTATCATGGAAACCCCCACTCTAATTAGCCCAGATTACACTAATGAGTTTTGTATCTTCTCTTTTGCCTCTTATAATACACTTGCAGCAATTCTATTCCAGAAAAATGACGAAGGCATAGAGCACCCCGTGGCCTTTTCAGCAAAACCCTAAGGGATGCTGAACTAAGGTATGATCTTATTGAAAAGCAAGCTTATGCTCTCATAAAATCTTTAAAGGCATCCAGAATTTATACCAAAGTGGTTGCATATGTACCTTCATCCTTAGTAAAAGATGTCTTAACTCATCAAGATATTGATGGAAAGAGAGCTAAATGGATTGCAAAATTCATAGAGTTTAACGTAGAGGTGAAGCCCACTAAGCTTGTCAAAGGCCAAGGCTTGGCTAAAATTATCGCTGAGGAAAATTGTAGTTTGTTAGACATTAATTGCATGGGTCCAAAATCAGATGATGAGCAGACAAAGGAAGCAACAGAAGAGCAAAAGCAAAATCAGCCTTTGGCTGAAAATCTAGCCACCTATGAATGGTATTCCAGCATAGTTCATTTTTTGCAGAAGCTAGAAGTCCCTACAAGGCTTAGCTCAAGTCAAGCCCGGGCCATTAAACTCAGATCAACCAAATTCTGCATTAATAAAATTTTCTTTATTGGAAATACCCATCAGGAATCCTCTTGAGATGTCTAGATAAAGGACAACTTGTGGAAGTTAGGCACCAGTTCCATTCTAGCATCTGTGGAGGGCATCATTATTGGAAAACCACAGCCCACAAAATCCCGAGGGTTGGGTATTATGTGTTTTCTTTTGTGAAATCTTGTGACAAATGTCAGAGGTTTGCAGGAAGACAACAGCTAAAATCTCTAACCTTGAAGCCAGTATATGTAAATGGTCCCTTCCAGCAGTGGGGCTTAGAATTTATAGGTGAGATCAACCCACATTCCAGTGGCCAACACAAATGGATCTTGGTAGCCACTGATTATTTCACCAAGTGGATTGAGGCTATACCCACTAAGAATGCCAATCATCAATTTGTCATAAAGTTCTTGAATGAGAATATTTTCACTAGATTTGGTTGCCCAACCAAACTAGTCATTGATAATGCAGCAGCCTTCAAGGCAAAAGAATTGGTGCACATGACTGAACCCATGGGCATTCAATTGGTGCATTCTACCTCATATTATCCTCAAGGAAATGGCCTGGTAGAATCATCTAACAAGAGTCTTCTAAGGGTAATCAAAAAACTGTTAGAGGACAACAAAAAGAGTTTGGATTCCAAGTTGAAGTTTGCACTATGGGCTGACAGAGTTACCATCAAAAAGTCCATAGGAAATTCTCCATTTAAGCTGGTCTATGGTGTTGATGCTATTTTCCCTATCCAACTGATTCTCCCTGTGGCCAAATTCTTGCAAGAAGAACAAGATGAAGAGAATGATATGGTAAGGAGAATGAATACCCTGGTTGAACTACAGTAGAACAAAGAGCAGTTGGTTGAGAAGTCAAAAGCTCATCAGAAGAAAATCAAAGAAACCTTTGACATGAAGGCAAAAGTGGACAATTTCCAAGTTGGTGACTGGGTTTTCTGGGTTTTCAAATGGGATGCACTTAAGGAAAAGAAAGATAATCATGGTAAGTTTGACTCCTTATGGATAGGTTCATTTGTCATGGCTCAAATTCAACAGAACAATACCTTTATTCTGCACAGTTTGGAAGGAGGAGATGTTTTTGGTAGCCTAGTCAATGGGCGGTTTTTGAAACTTTATTTCATTTAAGTCTTTAAAGACTTGGTATTGTAAATATGTTTTTTCTAGTTTTTATTTCATTGAAAAATAGACTCCATGCCCAATGGAACACTACGAGGAAGATTTGATTTTGTTTTTACATGAAAGGCATTGTTCTGTGATTCTTGAAACCTCACAGGGAGGATTCATCCCCAGAAGGAGCCAGTGTTAGCCTTGTTGGCATTTGGCCCAAAAATGGATCCAAAACACTCCTGAAGCCTTCAAAATTTGCTTAAGGTCATCCAAAGATTGAAACAATCACATGCCAAGAACCCTTGGAAGGGCGGAAAAACACTATCGGGAGGCTAAGACACATGAAAAACAGTGAAAACCCATGTATTGAAGGCATACACAGTCCAACGCACAGAAACCGTCAGATCTGGCCGATCAACGACCTAGATCTAAGCGGCAAATTGCAATTGGCCAAATAGAGAGGACAACTTAAGGTTGGGTGCAAGACACCCCCGATCAGCGATCTCCGATAATCGTATCGACGGGTCGCAGTCGGTGGAGGCAGGATCACTATCAGGAAAAATAAAGAGCGCTAACAATGGGCCCAGGGCATGAGCGATATGCGATTGCGATCAGATCGCATCGCTATATCGCAGTGGAGCAACACCATGGGGTGGGGCCTATGCACAAGTATATGCGCGACCCAATGAATCAGACCTGACATTGTTCTTAATAATATTTCATAAAATTTGAAATCCGTAAAAAGGCATTTTTCAATGCATTTTCATTGTTTGATACGTATTTATAAAATACAAAGGGAACCCTAGACTTGTGATATGCGGCAAAACCCGGACCTGAAAGGGTTCGGGAAGGGAAATATATGATATTTGAAGTCTATAGGGAGCCATTTTCATGTGATTTTCAAGATTTTTGCATTTCTAGAATGCAAAGCAAATACACAAGGAACAGGCCACTAGCGACTTGCGATAGCAACCCATAGGGCCGACCAGATTGAGAAATAGGCCATGTTTAAGGACTTTTGAAGTCCAGAAGAACAGAGATGGGCAGGAATTCTCATTATTGCAGTGTTTTCGGTTTAAAATAGAAAACAATCATTGTTCACATTTAAAAGGATAACAAAGGCTCGAAGACCCATTCTATCACAAAATAGAGGCCGGGAAATAATTGCCAGGAGATAGGGGCCGGAAAGGGAAAAAGGGGGCCACAGCACGATGTAGCTCATCGAAACAAACAAAAGTGATCATGGAGCAGACAACATAGCTCATCCAAAACAACATAAGTGATTGTGGAGCATCTCTAGCACAAGAGAGCTCCCAAACAGCGCAACGAACTAACTTAATGCATTTACACTTCTGTCAGAAGAAGAAACCTCCGAGCCCAAGCTTTCCTAGTCAGGGCATCAAACAGTTAACAAGATAGAGGGATAGATTAAGATCTTTCGAGCCTCAGAAGGCTTGAGAGCATTATAAACAGGCCTATAAATATTTGTAAAATCAGAGTAACAAGGGTTCAACTTCTTGAGATTGTGGAAACTTTGCTACTCAAGCTTCTCATCTTCATTCTCGCAATATAAGCTTCTTTTGCTGTTATATGTTCAATTTCCATTTTCTCTTATGTTCTAAGCTTACACTTGAATAGGTTGTTCATGTTTTCTTTTGTGTCTAATGCCAGATAACTATCAACTTATCTCTGCGTTGATAAATTAGATTTGCAAGTTTCATTTATTGCCTGTAGCTAGCCATTCATATGTGTTTATATATGCATCTGTCGGTATAGTCAGTATTCTCCATTTATCCATTGAATCTAAAAACTCTTGAGCATTAGTGGTCTAAAGCCTTGTAAAGTTGAGGGTGTTCATGCATGTCTTGAGTAAAAATAGAGTTGAAATGGTTATCTGGCTTCATCCAACCTTCATGCATTCCAAAATTTCTGGGAACAATATTGAAGATTATATGTTACCAGGCATCTCCGAGCTACAACCTAGGAGAGTTTCTTGGAGTGATAACAAAGCCCCCTCAAACCAACCAATGGGCCCGTTGTTAGGACCAGGATCTTCTTAAAGGGATATGATTTGGCGTCCGTTGAAGGTAGAACTGCAAGAGTGGGTCGAACAAAAAGAAAGAGAATTTGCAGAAAAAGAGAATAGAAACCCTCGTTTATTAACTAAAGATTGGTTGCAGAGATACATATTTGAAGAGAAATACAAGATTTTCTTTGGTTCATTCCACATTGAATTGCTCGAGTGGGTGTCTAAGTTGGCTGAGCATAAGACCCATTTCAAAGGCGACAAACCTAAGGAGTGGAACCCTGATTCGATATAGAGGCTCAAGAGAATCGATAACAGTATCTCAAGGGCCGTTGATTTCTGGATCGATGGCATTTTGTGAGGATTTATCACTGAGTTCATGATAGACGAGATCATGTCCTATAGTGAAGCTGAACGAATATTTTTCAAAGGTCCACAAGGTAAGTTATTAAATTCTCTGAAGCTCTGGATTAAGATGTTATTGTGTGAAAAGGGGATTCTGCGAGTGTAGTCAAATTAATGTTTGGTCAAAGAAGAAATAATATGGAACCATGATCTATGCTTAGTGAAAAGCGATATAGAATAGATCCGAAGAACTATATTGAGACTATAGCCCTCTGTGAGGATCTAAGAGTGAAGAAGAAAGAAGTAACCCTACAACCCTGTGACACTCCCATCCACATCGTGAAGGCACGTCGAAGTTGGGAGTTGAGAAGAATCAGGGCATCTTTGGGATCCCCCATCCATCCACCCCCTCACACCCCATCCTGCTACCCATACTTCCCCTACACCTCCAACTCCACCTCCAACTCCACCTGCACCTAGCTCGTCGATAAGAAGAAGAATGGTTGATGACATTAAGCTACTTGTCTTTAAAGGACTGGGATCAGACGACCTTGACCAGTTTTGGTTCGTAGCTGATGTAGTATGGACATCGAAACAAATTAACAATGATGATGTAAATAAGGTGCATCTCATCGCATCGCAGCAAAAGAGTGTTGGCATGTTACATGAAATACTTTGCGAGTAAGCCGAATGCTACATTTAATGAAATTAAGCAAGCATTGGTAGCAAAGTTCAAGAAGCCAAAATCAAAATCGCAGTGTATCACGGAACTAAAAGAGATCAAGAAAGCACCGAATGAGTCTGTATGGGAGTTAGATCAATGATTCAAGGTATTGATGGGACAAGTAAGCTTTACTTTACCTCCAAAACAACATAAAGAAGAATGGTTTATAGCCACGTTGCTGCCACATATTAGATTGCCTCTGACACAACAGAAGATCAAGATTCAAGCTAATGCATTGGAGATTGTGATGAAGTTGGAAGCTTTGTCAGTTGAGGATACTCATGCAGGAGTACAACAGATACAGACTCAAGTAGCTAATTTGACCTTGGAGTTGCAGGATCTTAAGAAAGGCAAAGATGTCATATCAGAAGTATGGTGTACAAAATACAAAGCATAGGGTCATTATAAGGATTAGTGCCCTGTGTTTAGAGATGATATAGTGAGTGGAGAACCTAATCCACTGAGCCTAGGATTGTACTGTAAGATTTGTAGAGCGAGAGGAAAAAATTTCCCTGAATATTTCTACCTATTACAGAAGTACGTGCAGACTCTGAAGCAGTTATTTTGCAACTTTTGTAAATCATTGGGCCATGACGAGAAGAATAGTCTAAGTTATGGTTTAATGATGGATCACAATGCTGATGCTTATAGATTACAAGTTGAAGGGCACACACATGAAGAGTTAGGCCAGCACGTTGGTCAAGGAGGTTGCCAAGGACGACGACGAGGAGTTGGTCGAGGACGTGGCTAGATCATCTGTTATAATTGTGGTTAGGCAGGACACTTCGCGAGAGATTGTCAGAACCCTATGACGATCTGCAACTACTGTAAGTATTTTGATCATGTGATAGAAGAATGCCCTATCCTTATTACGAAGATGAAGGAGAAAAGAAACCAACAGCTTGCAACGAATATTCAAATGATGATTGTTGAACCAAGAGAGAATGACCCACGCATCAACATTGTAATGAGGAATGGAGCTGCGACCGGAGATGATAAGGAGAAAGGGAAAAAGGAAGTTGAAGCTACGTGGATAAGGAATACTGCTAAAAAGGCTCCTGCCTTTGACATTGAGAAAGAAAAGCAAGTACTTATGGAGGCAAAGTGAAGTTTCATGGATGATGGAGCTTCGACATCCACCGCGCAAACAAATCAGAAGAACAGCGGCGAGATAATATCAGTTGTGACCCAAGATGTAGACCCATATATTTTGAAATCTTTTCTGCAGACTTGCATGAAGTTATTAAGAAATCAGAAGGCTATAGAAGGATTGCAGGAACTAATAGACTCTCATGCTTCTAAAGAGGCACCACAGAGCGAGATGCGTGTAGTGAATAATCTACATAGACACAAGAAGAGAACGGGGAAAGAAATGAGGCTTACAATGCAGATTGGAGAGTATGACATGGACCAAGTAATGTTGGATTTGGGATCTGATGCCAATGTCTTGCAAAGATAGACTTGGGAGCTAATGGGAAAGCTGAAGTTACAATGGTCAACTATTCAGTTGAAAATGGCGAATCAACATAAAATTGTACCTCTAGGAAGACTGTCAGGTGTCACAGTGGACATCAACGGAGTGCACACTATCACTGACTTTGAAGTAATTGAAATAGTGGATGATAGTAATCCCTACCCCGTGTTGCTTGGATTGGATTGGGCATTTGCTGACATGGCTATAATTAATTTGAAGAAAAGGCAAATGATATTCGAAAGCAATAATATGAGGGTTATTGTTCCATGGATCGATCAGAAGGAGCAAGGTATATAGAGCCTATCAAAGAAGAGTATAGCACGGATGATGTGGATAATATTTATCATATCACAATAAAGCAAGAAGAGAGGATCAATCTTATTGCAGATGGAAGGCTAACTTGGGAGCAAGATAGTTCTTGAACCTTGGATTCAGAATAGGAATTGGAGAACTGGCAGAACATATTACATGAAGTGTCGACAAGGCGATGTGCAAGAATCACCAAGGTCGTGCGTTGTATGACATCCGAGGTATGTGATTTATCTTAATATGAAGGATTGGGTGATATAAATATTTTCTTTAGAGATTATGAGAGACAGGTACCAGAAGATCAGAGATTTTTAGCTCTGGATCAAGCATTATGAGCTACTCCTACTAGATGGTGGGGTACTCACAAGAAAAATATTAGAGATTTGCAAATATGTCAGAGATTGATGTGCGTAAGGTTTGGTCGAGTAGAAACAGAGCTCGCAGATAAGTATGATGGTTAAACTGATCCAAGGGATCACATACAGCTCTGTATGCCACTTTGGGAGGACATTCCACAAGAAGAGTGGGTGCATGTCTTTATACATACCCTAGAGACAATTCCTCATAATTGGTATTTGGAAACTGAACTTTGACATGAAACTGCTAGCTGGGTGGAGATGGTGGATGGATTTGTGATGACATTTAGATTTGAAGATGGTTGTCCATATATATATGTAGCCTTGAAGGTAGTTAAGAGAAAAAAATTCGAAAATGAAGTTCCATCTATTTGGCAACCTAATTGGGTTGTGCAGTTACGAAATGTGATAGAATGCTATAATCCCACTACAGAAGAGGACAAAGATCCTTGCAACATTGATGTCAAAGAGACAGAAGGACATCACAAAGTGAATGGACCTAAGATAGAGATGCTAGATATAACGCAGCCACTAAAAATGAAGAAGGTAAATATAGGGACATAAGCTTAACCAAAGTATGTGACCATAGGAGATTACTAGATGAAGACATTGTCAGCAAGATAACATATTTGTTGCAGGAATACCAGGAGTTGTTTCCCACTAAATTTTCAGACATGAAAGGCATAATAGGGGATTTGGGAGTTATGAGGATTCCTCTGAATCTTGATGTGAAGCCTGTTAAGAAGAGGCCTTATAGCGTGAATCCGAAGTATAAGGAGAAGGAAAAGAAGAATTGGACAAGATGTTAGCAACATGAATAATTGAACTTGTCGAAGCGTCTGAATGGGTAAGTCCCATGGTAGTTTAGGAAAAGAAAGTGAAAGGAGAAATTAGAATCTATGTGGACTTGAGGAAGTTGAATGATGCATGCCTGCATGACCCTTTTCCTACACCATTTACAGACGAAGTGTTGGAAAATGTAGGAGGACAAGAGGTATACTCTTTTATAGATGGTTTCTCAGGGTATCACCAAATCAGAATTGCGCCAAAACATAGAAATAAGACAGCTTTTTCTACTAAATGGGGCTCTTATCAGTACACAGTGATGCTTTTTGGGCTGAAGAATGCACTTGTTATTTTTTATAGAGTTGCAATTGTAGCTTTCAAAGAATACATACATAAATTTCTAGAAGTTTCCTTCGATGACTGAACAATGTTTGGACTATTGAAGAAGCATGTGGCGAGCTTAAGATTGATGCTGGATACATGTAGGTAGTATCAAATATCGTTGAACCTGAAGAAGTGCATATTTTCTACACCATTTGGAATATTGTTGGGCCATGTGGTCTACAAACAAGGATTAATGGTGGATCTGGCGAAGATCACAGTCATTGTGAACCTGCCAGCACCAAAAACAGTAAGACAATTGCGTACAACGCTGGGACACATTGGTTACTATAGGAAGTTTACGCTGATGGAGAAGTTATTGAAGAAATATGTGACCTTCCAGTGGGATGAAGGGTGCCAGAAAAGCTTGGATGTGCTAAAGGAAAAGATGGTAACTGCGCCTATTCTAGTTTACCTAGACTGGAAAAAGGGTTTCATGTGCATGTTGATGCATCTTGCATAGCTTTGGGTGTAGTATTAGTGCAGTCGGGAGCAGGATATTGATCATCCCATAGCATTTTCAAGTAGGAAGCTGTCTAAGGAAGAAAAGAATTACAACACGACAGAAAGGGAGGGGTTAGCCATGGTGTATACACTGCAGAAGTTTAGACATCATTTATTGGGAGCACACTTTAAGATGTTCAAAGATCATTCTGCATTGAGTGAATAAGACTATTTTAGATGGAAATATATGTCAGTGGTTGTTATTATTCCATGAATACGACTTTGAAGTTACAATGAAGTCGAGAAGATTGAATGTTAGGCCTGATCATCTATCCAAGATAGAGAAAGGAGAAGAACCTAAGATTATTGAAGATAACTTGCCTGATGCGCAATTGTTCGCAATTAAAGTCGCAGATGATCACTTTGCGGATATTATTCAGTTTTTGTCCATAGGAACGACGCCTATGGAGTACACTAGAAAGAAAAATAAGGAATTGGCAGTTCGAGCAGCTAATTTCTTGTTGATTACGTGACACTTGTATAAAATGGGACTGGATGAAGTAATGTGCAGATACATCCCTGAACATGAAAGGTAGAGTATTTTGACAGAAGCTCATGGAGGAGTCACAGGTGGGAATTATGCAGGAAAAACCATTGCGCAAAATATTTTGAGAGCTGGATTGTGGTGGCCTCCAATATATAAGGATGCGAAAGAGTTTTGCCAAGCATGTGATGTATGTCAAAGGGCAGGAAAGCCATCCAGAAGAGATCAAATGTCACTGGTACCACAGGTGACCCTGGAGGGTTTTGATAAATGGGAAATTGACTTTGTTGGACCTATCAGTCTATCGGGGAAGAAGACTGGTGCCAGATATATCACCACCACAACTAATTATTTGACAAGATGGGCCAAGGCGAAGCAGGTAAAGGATTGTAGCACAGAATCCGCTACAAAGTTCATTTTAGAATATATATTGTCCAGATTTTTCTATCCGAAGATATTGATGAGCGACCAAGGGACACATTTTTTGAATAACACGATGGAAGCACTAACTGAGGAATTTCAATTTTACCATCAGAAGAGCACTCCGTATCATCCTCAGGCCAATGGGACAGTGGAATCTTTCAATAAAATTTTGGAGAATGCATTGACCAAGGTGTGCAACGTAAACAAAGATGATTGGGATAAGGATTCCAGCGGTGTTGTGGGCATACAAAATGACATGTAAGAAATTAACAGGACAAACACGTTTCACATTGGTATATGGACAAGAAGAAGTTATGCCTATAGAATACATTGTGTCGAGCATGAGAATTGTAGTTGTCACAAATATGGTAGACCCTGACATGATGAAGGAAAGAATGTTGCAAATACTAGCTTTAGAAGAAGACAAATTCATAGCAGGATTCCATCAGCAAGTACAGAAAGCAAGGGAGAAATCCTGGCATGACAGGCATATCAAGAATAAGATATTCTGGTGTTGGCTTGTTTGGGCCTGACCCAACTTCAGAAGAGTTATTTAGACAAACAAATCCCACAGCTATGGCCCTTTCGGCAACAACCCGTGGAGCGCGGACTGAGGTCTCACCTGAGGTAGTAGGGGAGGGTGCTAGAACCAGGTTTCTGCACTCTAGGGATGTCTAGATGTGTACTAGAGGGTTTTTGAATTGGTCTATAGCTCCACGCTGCTTGGCCTTCGCACCGATCTAGGTTGACTATATCTTTCTTATTCATGCGTTATTCATGATTCAGAACTATTTCACTGAGTCTTTAAGCAATTTAACCAACATAATCTATTTGCGCACAAAATGAACCCAGATTCACATACATTCATCACATTTGCATTAACCAGATATAGAAATGTAAACCATAAAGACAGATGCGCAATAACACAGAATTACAGAAGCAAACTTATCTTTATTATTATTTTCCACCAATACATCCAGATCTACCCTGTGCACTCAGCTGCAGGGGTTTGCGCACACAGCTACAGACTCTCTAGGCCTCTACGCACACAGCTGCAGAGCCTCTACCTACTACCCACCCTTAACTCGAACTACAGACGCTTTCAGACTATCCTCTTCAAGAACCCATAACATTTCATACCCCAAGAGAACTGTCTTTCCCTCATAGAGCCACACTCTATTTATACCCTTCCCTGGCTCGCGATCCCTATGCGGGCCGACTCTATTTACATTACTTTTTATTATCTTCAGGCGGACTACCCTTTGACTCAACATATTACAATTCGCGTTCCACGCGTTCAGCGAAGTTGTTATCCTAACTTTACCCAAAATTCCCAGCTTTGCACCCCTTAACCGTTTCGTGGGGCTTCCGCTACCCAACAGTCCCCCAACACAATCATCGTGACTCATCCCGAGTCACTCATCGGCGCAACTAGATGCTTTGCCTTGGCTTCACGGTTTTCCTCCCGGTGAGTGACGGTCGTCGTCCTGGTACTCCTTCCTTGTCACCTGCAATGCTTCATCCATCTCCTGCTTCAGTGTTTCTACCACATCTCGCAACCAATGATGCTCATTCTGCTCTGCTTAATAAACACAGAACACCCCCTCCGAGGATTTTAGCACGAGCGGGGGAGCCACCTACGGGACCACCTGGTACCAGCATAGCCATTTACGACCTTCGTATCCTCCCTTTGCATCATTTGCTGCAGTCTGTGTTTCAATTTTGCAAGACCTTGGCGACTGTCCCCAAGATCCCAAACATCGAGGGACATCAGAGACGACTTATTAAGTGCATAACTACCTGTGTTCACCATCTATCCAGCCTTTCATTATTCTGTTGTAGTGTGTCGGCCTACCCCTAGGCTAGGTGACGGCCTCCAAACCAATTCTGCTTCGTGTTCCCTCTTTTATGGTACATCTCCTACTAGTGATGCTGCAGCTATCACCCCCGTACTCCTTAGAGAGTCCTGCCTCGCCATCAGCCAGATTACTACCTTTAGGTGCATGCCTTGTGCATGGATAATGAACAGCTCCATTGGTGTTTTCGAACTGTAGGCCACCGAGTGGACTCCCCTTGTTAATTTATAAGCCATGCGAAATTCAAATGCAGTGATTGATGCTCGTTTCCACTCGTGTAACCTTCCCGTGTGGAATCAGTGGTCGTTCGTTCCTTATCTGGCTCGTACTGTATCTCATAATGTCCCGCCACCCGCTCCGTTTTGCCATGTTGCCGACATCTTGTCATGAATAGTGATATCAACGGTCATCATTGCGATCGGCGCGTACGCGTGAGCCTCCTCGCGCCACCGTGACCCTTGTATTTGGTCAAATGTTCACGCACCATGGTACTCGTGCATTTGTTACCCAGGCCACTTTATCGTCCCACCCTCTCTTTCAACTGGTTGGAGTGGTGAGACTATCTTCTCCTCGGCTAGTCAGGTGGTCAGCCCGCCCATGTAGAACTTTAGTCGACTGTCCTTCACTCTTCCTAGAAAGGGGTCTCCATTGAGTTTAGTCAGCTGAACCGCGTCTCCATCAGTGACTTCTTTGATGAAATAGGGTCCCAACTAGTGCATGCGGAGTTTTCCTGGGAATTTTTTGAACTTACTGTCATATAACAAGACTAGATCATTCTCCTTGAAGGTGTGCACCTTGATATGGCGATCATGCCACGATTTCTCGCGTTGTTTCTATACCTACTGATGGAATCCAGCCAGAAACCGTTCCTCCTCCAATTCTTCTAGCCTTGCGAGCCTCTCTTCCAATGCTCCACGGTCTGCCATACCTATGATTGCCGCAATCTGCAGACTAGGCACAATATATTCCATAGGGATAACAACCTCCTGGCCATAAACTAATCGAAACGGTGTTTAGCCTGTTAGCTTCTTGCATGTAGTTCTGTATGCCCATAGCATAGCAGGAATGCGCAAATCCAAGTCATTTCATCGCGCATTGCAAACTTTCGTTAACGCAGTCTCCAAAATTTTGTTGAATGCCGCAACGGTCCCATTCACTTGCGGATGGTAGGGCGTACTCTGTTGGTGATAGATCTAGAATTCCTCAGTGAGTGTGTTGATTGTTTCGTTCAAAAAATGTGTTCCCCTATCACTCATGAGAATTTTGGGGCAACCGAACCTAGTCAGTACGTTCTCGAACAAGAATTTTGTTGTTGTCGTAGCCGTGCAATCTTTAACTGGCTGTGCCTCAGCCCATCGGTTCAAATATTTAGTTGCAGTGATGATATAGCCCGTGCCCGTCTTTCCTCGCGGTTCGATAGGCCTGACGAAGTCAATCGGCCATTTCTCAAACGACTGTAGCATCATCTGTGGCTGAAGTGGCATTTCATCCCTTCGCGACGGCTTGCCCATCCGTTAACATACATCGCAGGCCCGACAATATGCCTTCGAATCTTGATGTAGAGTGCGCCACCATAATCTGGCGCGAAGAATCTTCTGAGCTATGGCACGGCCCACATAATGTCCGCCAGCAACCCCTGCATGTGCTTCAGCCAGGACCTGTCCGCACTTGAATTCAGGTACATAAATGTGCAATATTTCATCCTTGCCCATCTTGTAGAGGTGGCCTGCAATTATGGTAAAATCTGCTGCACGTATCACTAATTCCTTCTTTTGCTGGACAGAATACCCCTGTGGCACAGTGCCGATAGTTAAAAAGTGGATTATATCTTCAAAGTGGCCATCGACAATATGCACGGCATATAATTGAGCATCCGGAATTCCTTCTTCTAGATTTGTAGGTTCTTCACTGGTCTCAATTTGGGACAGATGATCCGGACCTGCATTTAGACGTCCCAGCTTTACAACAACCTCAAAGTCATATTCTTGAAACAATAGCAACCATCGATAAGTGCGCCCCCCCAACACAAGCTTATTCACTAGGTACTTGAGCGCAGAGTGATCCGTATACATCTTAAAATGTCCTTCGAGTAGATAGTGACGGAAATTTTGGAGCACATATACCATCACTAATCCTTCTCGCTTAGTAGTGGAGTAATTCTTCTCTGCCTTGGACAACCTGCAACTTGCAAATGCAATTGGATGGTCCAGTCCCTCCGCTCTTGGTTGAGTGAGTACCGCTCCCAATGTGATACAGGATGCATCCACATGCACATGAAACTCAATGTCCCATTTCAGAAAGACCAATATAGGAGCTGAAGCCATTTTCTCCTTAAGCGTCTTTAGGCTTCTGTTGCATTCCTCATTCCAGCAATAAGTAGCATCCTTTTTCAACAATTGCTCCATTGGAGCCATAATCTGGGTGTGGCTTTTGATGAACTTCTGATAGTAGCGCGTGTGTCCCAATGTAGCGTGTAGCTGCTTTACACTGCACAGTGCTTGCAGCTTCAATATGACAGTGATCTTTTCCGGATCCACCATCAATCCTTAATTACAAACCACATGGCCCAGCAAGTTCCCAAAAGGGATGAGAAAAGTACACTTCTTTAAGTTGAGTGCAATCTGGTGTCGTCAGCAGGTATCCAACATTAATCGTAAGCTCACGACATGCTTCTTAACCAAGCCAAAAATGGTCCAATCATCCAGGTAGACTTCTAAGAATTTGTGGATACACTCTTTAAATGCGACTACCACAATACGAGAAAATATCGCAGGCGCATTCTTCAGTCCAAAGGGCATTACTGTATACTGAAAACAACCCATTTGGTAGTGAAGGTTGTCTTGCTCCGATCTTCGGGTGCGATCTTGATCTGATGGTACCCGGAGAACCTGTCTGTGAAGGAGTATGCTTCCTGCCCGCCCACATTTTCTAGTACCTCATCTATAAAGGGTGCTGGGAACGGATCATTAGCACAAGCATCATTGAGCTTTTGCAGATCCACACAGATGCGGATTTCCCCCTTCTATTTCTTCTCCTGTACAACCATAGGGCTTACCCAATCGGACTCCTCAACTGGTTCAATAATTCCTGCTGCCAACATCTTATCCAATTCTTCGCAGACCTTTGCTTTGTATTTTGGATTCAATCGATAAGGTCGATGCCTCACTGGCTGGCTTCAAAGTTTCTTCATCATCCCTAGGTCTCCTATAATCCCTTTTAACTCCATCATTTTTGTAGGAAATAAATCGCGGTATTCGTGGAGCAATTCGACGACCTTTTCCACCGTGGCGTCATCCGAGTAGTCCCCAAGCGTGGCATACTTCGGCTCTTCTTCTGTTCCAATATTCACTTGCTTTGTCTTCAATGGCACCGTGATGTCTGGATCTTCTATCTCAAGGCCGTGCACCTCACTATTCCCTTCGGATTCTAGTATATTGATGCTACGCATGTCATCCTCATCATCTTCTGCTTGTACATTGTAACATGCTAAGGCCTGGTTCAACTGTCGCAACCAGTCTAATGGCACGACTTCTTCTGGTTCCGACGGTGTCCTGAATATGGTGGCCTTTACTAGTTGTAATGTGTCATCCACAGTATCCATCCATTGGTCTTCAAAGAGAAAAGTCGACAAAAACCCTTCACGCAGGATATCCCACTCGCCAATGCCATGTCGAAGCTTTGTTTCCGTATACCAGTTCCTTGGAATGACGTCCAGGGTATGATAAAATAAGTGCACCCATTATGGTTGAGGCTCCGCACCATAAGCTCGGGTCTAGTTGGTTAAGTGCATGCGTGGATCATCTCGTCCATTGTGTCTCTCCATTATTTGTAGCTCCAGCTTCCCAAATCTTATCTGCATCATGCGCTTGTAGCTTTGTCAATCTTCAAAGGTCCCTACATGGGTATCCCACCATTGCGCCAGTGTCACGCGCAATGCCCATTTTAGTGCATCGAACTGTTGGTACTCTGGTACCATGCTTTCAAATTTATCCAAGAAGTCCTCTACTACTGTTAGCCCGTCATATATTGGTAGTTCGCAATTTTGAACTTTAATGCAATATAGGGATTTCATCATCATATTACAGTGCAATGTGATTGCTTCGTTCACCCTGTTGTGACATCGCTCGTCTTCCTCATCTAAATCACTAGCATAACCCCGTGAGAATCTCCACTCCTCTGTTGTAGCAAGTTTTTAGATACCATCTAATACATCGTTCCTTTCTTTGCTACGCGTCGATTCTGTGTAGTGCGGTCCGTCTGTTGGATCCAGAGGAAAAACGACCCGACGCATATTCTTCTCGAATATCATCTTCCTTTGTTTGAGGTTAATAACCCCATTCATATCAATGGCCCAATCTATCCCTAGCAACGCAGGATACAAACTATGTTCATCCATGATTTTAATAACTTCGAAATCTGTCTGGGTACTTACTCCATCAATGTCTACTGTAATCCCTTGTAACCTCCCCATGGGCAAGATCTTCTATTGGTTGGCCAGCCGCAATTGGATAGGAGGCCATTGTAGTGTAGGCTTACCCATGCGCTCCCAAGTCTATTTAGATAATACGTTTGCATCAGAACCTAGGTCCAGAATGACCTCATCCATCTCGTAGTCGCCAATCTGCGCCATTAGTCGCATTTCCTGACCCATCCACGATGTGTGTCTTCCTATTTTCCGGACTGCGCGAGGTTCACCCCACCCTGCGCATCTATTAATCACTTCCTGTAACCCTCTAACTGCCCGATTATCGCGAAGCAGTTTTAGGCATGTCTCCAAGAAGGTAGTCATCATCGAGGGATCCCAAGTTGGCTCAGGCGGATCCCTACTACCTCGAGTAGAGACATCCGTGAAGCTTTCCCTAGCTTCCATATCGGTCTTCCCATCGACCTTTCCTGTGGCTGTGTCACGTTGCAATATCCTGTTGACCGTGTGTTCGTAATTGCGGGGTTCGAATCTCATCATCTGCATGTTTTACGTTGTTATAGGAGGCGCTGCCTTGTTTTCGTGAATCTGTGCTATCAACATGGAGCAATCTACAACTCATGCTCGAATTACTCACAAAATGGACATGATATTCGGGTCAGATTGGTACAATCTCGCGCATAATGTCTCAGTTCTCCACAGTTGTAACAGATTAGCTACCCGCGACCCCTTCCTAGTCCCATTCCGCCCCATCCTGGGAACCCACCATGCCCAATCGCTGCGGTTGGATCCTAACCTCGCCCCTTAGTCTGCATTCTGTAGGCAGGTGCCTGGTCCAGCAACATTCGATAACTATGGCAATCCCTTTCTTCATGACCCACTGATATACAAAAGTTGCAAAAGAGCTGCTGGGGGGTTTGGTTGTACTTTGGTAATAGATGACAATTATCCGTGTTGTGCTTTCCTCCTACCTGATAGATTATGCACCAGAGTGAGGCGACTGCACTCAGCCCTATCTATGCCTCTGGTCACAATGGTTTCGGTCCCCTTGTGACCACAAAATTCACCGAAACTGGACAATGATCCTTATCGTGTCCCACACCTAAACATCCCTTAGGTAGATCCCGGTCCCAGCAATGGAACCATTTGTTGGCTTGTTTGGGCCTAACCTAGGTTCGGAAGAGTTATTTAGCCAAACAAATCCCGCAGCTACAGGCCCTTTTGGCAACAGCCCTATTATCACTAACAAAATTTCAATGCCAAATGTCTTACATTTGTTTGATGGTAAAGCACATAAATCCTTTTCAGAAGTTTCACAGCGCAATATGCTTTAAGTGATTTTGTAGCGCATAATTCATACTTTGCACTGGTTGCGCTACGAAATTGGGGATTTGTCCGAAATCATAGCTCACCCATATCACCTTTGTATCCTATGGGTTCTGTGGGAATATCTGACTCATGTCACAGTGCTGGATCTTATCATCAATATACAAATAATACTGTTGTGTTTCATTCTCAAGGTTTTTCCTATAATCCCGCTACATTGGCCGAAGTTTTGGTATCCAGTGGAGGTCAATATCCTAGCATGCCTATTGTACAGAGTTCTGCTTCCCTTCAGAAATCTGCATCTAGTGAGAATCTCACAGGGGAACATACATCAGCTTACCTAAATTTTCCGTCATCAGATTGCCAAAAAGGAGCTATACATGGTAGTATCTTTGATGAAAATCCAGAGTACATCAGGCAATGGCTGCAAGAGTTGGAGAGAGAACTTTTAGTGATATTGATGAAGCAAGTATCATTAGCCCCGCTCAAAGCACATATATTGACAGGGAATGGACAAACACAATAAACAAAAAAAACCTCCTGTATAAGGTTTCCCCTATGCATTCTTCGATGGAGAGCACGACCTTAAAGGATTATTCTAATAGAAGCATAGATTATCCCAGTGTTGCAAATATCTCTGATTCATGTTCTGTTTCACAAACTAATTCTTTGCAACAAGAAGCATATGCATAAACTAGTCACTGGCAAGATAATGTTCATACAAGGAGCTCTTCCAAGCAGCTGTTAGTTCAATGTGCAACTGCAATATCTGAAGATAAAAATAGAAAAGCTGGTCAGATCTTCAGTACCAAGAACTGGTTCATGTGGTAGGAATATTCCCATGGATAATGTTGTTATTATAGATGATGAGGATGATGACACTGGGACGAGTACTTGTGATATAAGTTCAGATAATGAACAAGATGACCATGATTCATGTATAGAAATTAATTCTGGGAATGTAATTTCTGATACAGAACTAGACGGTGATGATGAAAGCATAGAAAGTGATTCTAGTTCTAATAAAAATACAAGTTCCTTATCCAAGCAAACTGTAGAGCAGAATCCTAACGCTTGGCCACCTAGTTCCCAATCTACAGATCTTTTTGAGGACGATGATGATTGTCAAGTTGTGTTTGAATATGGCAGCCAACCACCGTTTACTTCAATGAGAGCAACTCATGGGGAAATACACCAAAAGTGGGAAGAAGCAGTTTTGCAGAAACGAAGTGCACAACGCTCAGTTACGAAGGCAGTGAGTGAGGTTGATCCAATTGAGCAGATTTAGCTGTTTCTCTCCTGTTGTAACAGTTGAGAATAAACCACGCGGAATTCTCACTTCAAAGGATGTTTTGATGCGAGTTGTAGCACAAAATCTCTCCCCAGAATCAACACTGGTTGAAAAGGTGTCACCCAGAATGTGTAACTATTGATACAACAATTGTTGATGCTTTGCACATAATGCATGATGGCAAATTCTTACACCTGCCAGTTGTGGATAGAGATGGATTTGTTGTGGCCTGTATAGACGTGTTGCAAAGTACCCACGCAGCAATGGCCACTGTGGGAAGCTCTAGAGCAGTTGGAAATGACATGGCAGGTTCAATGATGCAAAAGTTTTGGGATTCAACTCTGGCATTAGAGCCAGCAGAAGATTATGAGGATTCCCACAGCGATGCATCTGCAAGGATGGCTTCTGAGACAACAGAAATGGCAAAAGTTGCCTATCCATCTCTGAACCTAGGAAATTCCTTTGCCTTTAAATTAGAGGATCGAAAAGGCCGGGTTCATAGGTTTAACTGTGGTACAGAGAGTTTGACAGAGCTTACATCTGCAATGATTCAGCGAGTCGGAGATGACATTGATTGGGCTCATCTGCCTCAGATTCTGTATGAGGATGATGAAGGTGATAAAGTTTTACTTGCAACAGATAGTGATCTCGTTGCAGCTATGAATTATGCTAGGTTAGCTGGATTGAAGGGATTGAGGCTTCATTTAGATTACTCAAATTTGGATAATGACAAGACAGAGAAAGAAAATAAGTTAGAGAAAGAAAATAAATCAAGTATATCTGCTGATTTACAACTTGAACGATGGGAATGGATTGATGGATGTATTATTGTTCTTTGTATTGTTTTCCCTCCTGAGCTGTTGGTATCGAGGCATTCTCTATGTCAAAGGTGGGGTAAATGTATTATGATTCAATAATCCTCATCTGATTGTTTCATTGCGACTGTGATCTACTGTATTTCCCTATCTATTACAAATGCAGTGAAATTAAGAGTTTCTCCAGTCGACAGCAGCGTGCGCATGAAGCACAACCATATCTTTATTTGACTCTGGCCTCCAACCTACCGTTTATAGGCAGAGGGCGACGGATTTGCCAATCAAATGTACTAAGACAATTTAAATACACTATGTAAAATCCTCATATTTGCTGGTAGTGAAGAAAACTGTGGCCCGTCTTCTCCTTTTGGTTGTTTCAATCGGTTATGGTGTGTTTAGGCCTACTCTTGGTGGGCGTATTTCAAAGGTGCTTCTTCTTGGCGCGACATATTTCCTGGCTTCTGAGTTACTTGATGTGGTGGAGAATGTTGGGACAATTGATGATTTGTCGGGGAAGACAAGGATGTTCCTTGTCCTTCCAATTACTATTTTAGATGCATTTTTGACACTCTGGATTTTCACCTCTCCGTCTAAAACACTGGAGAAGCTCCAGGCAAGGAGGCAGTTAGCCAAGTTGGAAATTTACAGGAAATTTATAAATGTATTGGCAGTGGTTGTCATTGTTTCTGTGGCTTGGATATGAGTTGTATTTCAAGGCAATGAATCCTTTTAGCGAGCGTTAGCAGAGTGCACGGTTCATAATTGGATTTTGGCACATGCTGTCCTTTGCTCTACTCTGCGTCCTCTGTGTGTTGTGAGCACCATCTCAAAGTTCTACACGGTATGCTTACTCAGAAGAAGTTGGAGAAGATTTTGATGAAGAGGTGCTTAAGCCATGAACAGTGGCGATCATTTAGCTATGAAAGGAAGACTGTGTTTTCGAAATTACACAGCAGTTTCATAGCGCGCTACGAAACTACTGTAGGTGATGATTTTAAATGCAGACAAACAGTTTGGTAAGATGATCGGGAATTTTCTAAAGGAAACACCTGAAGGATATATAGGAGACCAAATGAAACCATCACAGCCATTCAGATCAAGACAGGTGTACCTTTAAAAAGGTGAAATGTTTTGACTCAAAGGTAAAGCTTTTGTTATAAAGTCACTTTATTGTTGATCATAAGGTGTTGAATGAATTGCATATATGGAATTTCGGCTTGCACACTTGGCCATCGATGAAGCATCTAATCTATCAAGAAACATGATGGTGTTCTATTGTTTTTGGGTTATTAAAGAGACTTAAAGTACATGCTGCTGCATTTTCGAAGTAATGGGGGACCAGAACCGAAAAGTAAGGGATATTCTCAACCAACACGGAGCAGATTAAAGCCTTCAGTATCCAAAGCCAACATGGAGCATTAATTGCTCATCTCATGCCATCTCAGCCAAATGAAAAAGAAACCAGGTGTCAAAGCTGCAAGGAGGAATCTTTCTACGAAGGAGATAGAGTTAGAGTTATAATTAGATTAGAACTCTTTAGAACTTCTGTTAATGGTTGTTGTATTAAATAAGTTTGTTAAAAACAGATAGGGGTCATTAGTGACAGTCATCGAGCTCCCCTCATGCTGGAGGAGGAAGCTCCAAGTAGTTAGAGTTATGTTTCTATATATAGTTGAATTATCTATGTAACAAGGGTTGGATATTTTGAGAAACAGAGTATTGCTTTGGCTTGTGTAAAAACTCAGTTTGGTAATATAATTTGCTGCTTATCTTCTCAGGATTCTTACAGTGTTTCAAATGCTCAAGATATGCGGTTTTGTTTTATCTTTAATGTTTTTACAGTTGTATGAATACACAATCACTCAGAATTCACTTATGCTGCTCTGACTTCCTGTGTGTATTTGTAAACTGAGGTTCCTATGAGATGATGTTTTGAGTATTTAAACATTGTTGCCCTGACTTCTATGCATGAGCAGTGTTATATTTTATTAAATATGATCAACTCCATAAGCCCAATGGAAGTATTTGTAATGTCTGTCCAGCCAACCTTTTTATTAAATTTACTTTACTAGAGTTAGCCCTCTTATCAACAGTCAAAATCAATAACTTTCTTGAGAGATCCCTCTCGGGCTAGGGAGGCTAATCCTTAGCTAAAAGATTGGTCTGAAACAGTTACACAGAGTCTACCTGATCAGCAGCCCTTCAGTGATGGATTTTGTGATAACAAGCCCACAGAGTGCAGACTGAGGTCTCACCCAAGCTAGTAGGGGAGGGTGGTGGAACCAGGTTTCCGCACCCTAGGGATGTCTAGATGTGAATTGGAGGGTTCGCGAACTAGTCTATAGCTCCACGTTGCTGGCCTTCACACCGATCTAGGTTGATTATATCTTTCTTATTCATGCACTATTTATGATTCAGAACTATTTAACTGAGTCTTTAAGCAAATATTTAACCAACATAATCTATTTGCGCACAAAATGAACCCAGATTCGCATACATTCATCACATTTGCATTAACCAAATATAGAAAGGTAAACCATAAAGACAGATGCACGATAACACATAATTACAGAAGCAAACTTATCTTTATTATTATTTTCCACCAATACATCCAGATCTACCCTGCACACTCAGCTGCAAGGGTCCGTGCACACAACTGCAGACTCTCTAGGCCTCTACGCACACAGTTGTAGAGCCTCTACCCACTACCCACCCTCGACTCGGACTTACAGACGCTTTCAGACTATCCTCTTCAAGAACCCATTACATTTCATACCCCAAAAAAACTGCCTTTCCCTCATAGAGCCACGCTCTATTTATACCCTTCCCTGGCCCGCGATCCCTACGTGGGATGACTCTATTTACATTACTTTTTATTATCTTCCGATGGACTACCCTTTGACTCAACCTATTACAATTCGCGCTCCACGTGTTCAACGAAGTATTTATTTTAACTTTACCCAAAATTTCCTGTAGAAATTTTGAATAATATGACACTTATTCACAGAGATTATCCTAATTATACACTATTTGCGGAATCATGCATAATACATAACCTCCTCTATGTTGATCATCAATTTGCAGTATTAAAGAAACAATTGCATGCGCACATTGAAGCATCAATCACAAATATCAACACAATATATCACGGGGAAAGCATAAAGCTGAAAACCCCCAACTATCTGTATATTATATTGATTGAGAACATGTAACAATACATAGTACAATACTCCTCGTAAGTACTCATTACTATCTCCACCTATTACACATAAACTAGCTCATATCTGAATCAATCACTGGCTCAAATCTCCTCCGCTGCTTGCCTGCCTCAACTGCGCAATCCTGCATGAGAATACTACTGAATGGCTGAACCAAACTCGTATTTCCCTTGTGTAACACTACGCAATCCTCATTGGCAATCTCAATCCATTGATTGTTCAAATCACATGCACAACTATAGTCACAACTGATAGTTGTCTTGCCCTTTCACTCACCTCTAACACTTGTCTCCACT
>APFE031055462.1:0-22034 GCA_000404065.3 Pinus taeda | reverse complement strand
TTTGTCACATTTGTACTAACTTGAATACTCATCCTAGTACCATCATGTTGACATGTTTATTAAGTTGGTTTCCATCAAGGACAACACATTTTTCATAATTCCAACATATTGTTCCATTCTCTACTAATTAGAAATTAGCACTTTACTTCTACATTTAGATGCAACATGCCCATAGTTGTGGCAATTGTAATACTCTACCTCACTTATTAAAGGAGAAAAGGGGTTTTGACTATGAAATTTTCCAACATCAACTATAGGAGAAAAATATCTTCTTGATGATAGTTCTCCTCTCAGTCATCTTCTAGGCTATTGGATCTACTACTTGTTACTTCTCTTGTTGGTTCCATTTTC
Source organism: Pinus taeda (assembly GCA_000404065.3). Taxonomy (NCBI): domain Eukaryota; kingdom Viridiplantae; phylum Streptophyta; class Pinopsida; order Pinales; family Pinaceae; genus Pinus; species Pinus taeda. The sequence goes on along the minus strand of APFE031055462.1, from coordinate 21,683 downwards.
TGATACAAGCCTTTTAGGATAGGGATTTTTCTTTGCATGTGTTTGTGTGTTGGACTCTCCCTTATGAAAACCAAGATTGGATCTATGCATGGGCGATCTTTTTCTCTTAAGCATGTTGTCCAAGGTTATTTTTATCCTCTCTTGATTCATGTGAATTTATTTTTATTCTAGTTCTTTTCTCATGGAAACCATTTTAGCCTCAAACTTTTCAATTTGGCCCTATTTCTCTTTTTGTTGATTGACAATCGCATCCTCAACTCTTTTGGCCTCCTCTAACTAGGCCTTCAAACTGATGATTCCCCCCTTCAACTTAGCCTCCTTGTCATCACGTATTTGCAACAAAATTTGTCGATTTCTATACATAGTTTTTAATCTTCCTACTCCAATAAATAATTTCTTAGTTACAATCATATTTTAGTCATATTTAGTAAAGAAGTATCAATCAATCACAATCATCAACTTGATTATTTATCTTAACAAGATAACATTAGATCCATCTAATGAATACCTTAAGACAAATTCATCAACAACTAAATTCAGACTAGACCCATTATGACTCTTTCACTCAAAAACTAAATACAAATAATATGCCTCAACAAACTCTAAACTTTGCTCACAAACCAATCTAATCAAGCCCTAGTACCTTAACAATTGAAAACAAATTTTGTCATATAATTAATATGCCCTCACTAATAATAGTAGCATACATATTAATGACTAACCCAAGCATCAAACTCTCTCACAAGCTCAGCCATAGATGATCTGAATACAAGGTAGCAACTATAATCATCTTAATGCAAAAATGTCACTGTAATGCACACTGGATAAAGGTCTTCTATTATAAGTTCACACACTTTTCTCAGTTCAAATTTGCCAATAATCCATACTCTCTCATTTGTACTTCACAAATACATCCACTTCATCACACTATCAACCAATACTATTATGCACATTATCTCACAAAAAACCACACACTTTAGCACTAAACGTACACTTTCCACATATATATCTCTATCATCAGGTCTAGAGTGATGCCATCACTTGTATTTCGACCAACAAATCACACCAATATCTGAATTCACTATTGTTTGGCATAGTGCACAATGTATAAACAAAACTTGTATAGACTATCCAGTCCTGTTGAATCTGGTTCAAAAAGTAACCTCAATCACACTCCTTTTAATTTTATCTAACATTTTACCATTCATAGGAACACAGATATGCTATAGGGAATGTGTTCAAGATCCATACAACAATTTAGTATCTATGTATGCACACTATATGAAAATATATGTGCTCTGCTCTATATGCATCTATGTGCTCACACTTAGACTCACTTCTTCCAACCCTTGTAATTGATATACAAAATCAATATATCATGATCAATATTTCCCAACACTTCAGTCCATGAACTAGATCAATTTTGGACCATTTCAATTCATTCCATAACTTTCATGGCCAAATCATGGACTCAATGTGTTCCATGACACCATAATCATATAATGAATGCATCTTTATTACTTGATACCAATTCACTGGATCATCAATGCTTCACCAGATCAACCACTAAATTATAACTTGATCAATCAGTGCATTCAAATCAACCGATTCACAACAACTCACTCCACATTAACTCATGAAGACAATGATCCATAACCAAGTTAACTAGAATGTTGAAGACTTAGTTAGCCCTCCTAATTCCCTCAATTACCTCAACAAAATCAAAATCTTATATATTTTGGTGTCTTTTTGGCACCTACAAGACAGTGGCATTGGCATTAAATGCGCAACATGCAACAAACTTTGCAGGAAAGCATGACATGTCTATGTCACTACCTCAATGCCATTTTGTGACCTCTACTAGACTGTGTCAGTTCTTTGAACCATGTGAAATCAAAGTCTTACTTCCCTAGACCTATAACACTCACTTTAAACCTCTTTCTGGGCATATCTAGGACCTGTGCAGACCTCAAGGCACTTCCAAAACTTAACCCAGTCATCTAATCATCATCACAAGCTCTAGAATAGGATTGACATCAATGCCATCACAATTGGATCCATGGATTAAATCAATGCCAACACCACGTTGACAACACTAAGAGGTACATGTGCATGTTGGACCAAGTGTAATCCAAAATTGTCAGACTTGATATACTAGTTTAGGTGTGAAATTACTTAAACTAAATGTAATAGATGTGTGGTGTCTAGATTTACATAGACAAAAATATATTACTTTCCTTGTATATTCAAGGAAAGTGAGGAAATGGTGATGTAAAAATATAATTTATAATCCTCATATTGTAGCAAGTAATATGAACTTGTCAAATATAATGTTTCATGATGAGATCCTCCATCATTTCCATCTATCTATAGATTATTGTTGTCACTACGATTAAAAGCATAGTGGATCTCCATATATCCATGGATTTCCATGGTTAAAAGATACTCCTAAAAATGAATCGGGAAGATATAATTGAAGTTAGATTTACAAAACCATGTTTTGATAATGTATTTGATATCAAATAATATTTAGGTCAGATTCAATGATGATGATCATATATGCTTAAAAGACACATAAAAATGAGTTCAATCTAATGATGGATTATGGATATATTATTAAATGTATTAAGCATCACATAGCCTATCAAGAGAAATCTTACCTTCAAAAGAAGCTACAAGATTGGTATGTAGATAAAGAGACCATGGGAAAGGTGAGATAAGAAGAAGCTTTATGTTGATGAGAATGGAGAAAAATGTAAAAATATAGATGAAATGATGAGAAATTGAATAAACATATTCATGAAACATTGATGATGTGGAAGGCTCATATAGACTAGAAACTTGTTTCGTGGATTGTGTGGCCATTATTTGCATACAAAATATATAAGAAAAATTGAGAAATAACTAGAGACATTCCATATGTTGATGTATAGATATTTTGTTAATAATACAAATGAACCAAATAGATGTCTATACAAGATGTTTTTATGTGAAACCATTACTAACATGGACACATGTTACACAAACAAACAATGCTCTGATCACTTGCTAATAAGATGGATGGACTATCGTAACTTACATGAATAATCTGAAGTGGACGCTGATGCCAAAAAGGTTTCCTCACATCTACTTGAGAAATGCGTACAGCGCGACTCCTTGGCGCTTCTCAACCCGCCTTACAATCTCCAACAACGATGTTCTTGGAAGAACAGTCCTCAGACTGGCGGCCCAGCAGGCTTCAATATTAATTCAAGTAAAAATGTTACACACCATTAATACAACAAGTCAAGAGCAGACTTGGATAGCACACTCACTCAAACACTCACTATGGCTCGCAAACTCACGATGCCAAAACTATACTAACCTATCTCTATATATACACATAAAAGAGCATCTAGAGGGTCCTGCCTGACATCGATTGGTCTAGGCAGTGTCTACTCAGATAAGCTCGAATACAATAAAGGAGCACAATAATTACAAAAGATGCACCCGCATGCGCATCTGCAAAAGTAAAAGTAGGGGCTGATTGATCAGCCATCAGAATCTTCATCCGTATCGGATGTGGGATGGTTGTCATATCAAGGTACTTTTTCTCCCAGTCGACATTATTGGGTTGAGCATCTTGATACATGTCAATAAAGAGGGTTTCTTTTTCCGTGAACGCATCCGCATCTGCTTTTTCTTTTCCTTTACTGATTACCACTTGGACGGTAGATTCCTTTTGGATGGGGGCACGCGATGATTGACCGGTATCAAACTTGATAGTGTCTGCTGTGACATAAAGCCGCTTTTTTGGAAATAGAGATTCGGTGTCTTTAGCTTTCCATCGTGTAAGATAAGCAATAGGATCAATCTCAATTCCTAAAAAGATATCAGACCTCCGTGGCTTGATTTCAGGCACATTCTGAACTGCTAACTCGACTCCATCGAGCAGATCCCAACGGAATATTTGGAACATGGTGACAGTTCTTTCGATGCAATATTGTACCCAAATTTTACAATACTGGCTCATATCATATTGATTTTGCCAGTTGCGAGAAAAGACAACTGAGGAACAGACATGATGAGATAAAATCAAACTGATTAAAAAAGCTATATCTTCAGACCAATTACCATGAAGAATTTTCATAGTAATAAAATTCTTAGTATTAACCCAGATTTCGAATGCAGGTTTAGTGACTTGCAATTGATCAAGAGTTTTGATCATAGAGATTTTCTCTGCTAAGAAAAGCTTTGGAAACTCTTTTAGCCACGTCGTAATTTTACGAATTAAATCTGGATTATCAACAAGATTAGGACCTTCGAGCTGAACAGAACTATACATCTGATCAAATGGATTTTGAGGAAGAGGGACTCTAAATTCAACACTGTAGTGATCCCATGGAGAAGTGTAAGTTCTGAGATATTGAACTGTTCGTTCAACACACTGTGAAGCTCGGATTACAATCTTCTTCTGACACCTGCCATTTTTGATTTCCCAATCAGCAAATGGTTGAAATAATTCATACTGAGGGAATGAATCGGTTGAGTGAAATTGTTGATCAATTCTTTGTAAATAGGCGGCATCCAGTTCTTCAAATAGATCAGCGATACGTAAAGAAGCAAGGAACCTTTGGACTTTTTCACACATATTTATTTCTGCAAGATCTAACATCTTGGCAGAATTATATACAGAGAGTGCAAAATCTACAACACCTATTATCTGATAATAATTCAAAAATTTTAAAACATGGATTGCTTGATCAGTGTAAACCTTGGTCCAAAAGTCATCTAATGTTTTAAAATAGACCTTGACTTTTAAATTAGGCAAGGGATAGACTTTAACCAATTCTTCGTCTAAACCTAAAAATGGACCAATATTCTTTGCTTGCCAGGCTTGGCAATTTTGTATCCACTGATTTCTGCGAATCCGTAAACCAACAATCTTTTTGATCTCGTCACAGAGATCACCAGCAATTTGTTGCAGAATTCTCCAACGTTTGACAAAGGTGATGAGAGAATCTTCTTCGGGAAGATAGAAATGACTGGTTTGTGAAACCATACCAAAAGCTTTGTTCATCTCCCTGGTCAATGCATCAGCCAAAAAGTTAGAATTACCGGGTATCCATTCTACATCAAATTCATACATCTGAAACCACATCTGCCATGCTAATAACCTTCCTCTAGCTAACTGTTTATCTATTTTGGCATTGAGGAAATATTTGAAGTTCATGGAATCAGTTCTAATGAGGAACTTAGCAGGGGCTAAATAAAGTTCAAATTTCTGAATTCCATTGAATATGGCTAGGGTTTCTTTCTCGGCGGGAAAATATTCCTTCTGATGTTTAGAAAATTCACCAGAGGCATAGGCACATAAAACTTCTTCCACCTTATTTTCAATAGAGACCCTTTCTAATAATGTAGCTGACCAAAAATTATCAGAAGCATCTGTCTGTAGGATTAGGAATCCATTTCCAGGAGGTTTTAAAGATGGTAACTTCTGACATAGAGCTTTGAGATTCTGTACTGCAATAGTAGCTTCAGGAGACCAGCCACCATTAATAAATTGACGAATAGGGGCTGTCTTTTCGGACAAATCTGGAATATATTTATGAACATAGTTTAGAATACCCAAAAACCTTTGAATCATCTTCTTGTCTGCAAGGCGATCTGGAAACTCAGATAACTTAATTAGCGAATGAGGCTGCATCTGAATTTTACCGTCTTGCATTTGAATACCGAGGAATTCTATATGGTCTTGAAATAATACCATTTTCTTTTCTGAAAGAACCAATCCATGATTCTTTGCTTCCTCTAGAAATATATGCAAATGTTTCAGATGGGATTCTAAATCACTGCTATGTATAAGAATGTCATCAATATATACAACGATAAAATCGTATTTACCAAAAATATGATCCATTCTTCTCTGAAAGAATGCAGGGGCATTCTTTAGACCGAACGGAACGACTTTCCATTGATAAAAACCAACAGGGCATGTGAAAGCTGTCTTGTGACGATCTTCTTCAGCAATCTGAATCTGATAATATCCTGATTTCAAATCAAACTTACTGAATATCTTACTACCATGTATTTTACGCATGATAGTTTCTTGTCTTGGCAATGGATAATTAAAGCTCTTCGTGATTGCATTAAGAGGCTTATAATTGATTACCATTCTATCTTTTCCACGAACTATTTCAGAATGATTTCTAACCAGAAATGCAGAGCAAGAATAGTGAGATTCACTTCGTTCAATTAATTGAAGATCTAATAACTCTTGGATTTGCTTTCTCATCTCATTTTCTTCAGCAGGAGTACAAGGAATTAATTTACCTGTTACTCCGTTATCATGAAGAGTAATGATTTCTTGTTTTGGACTAGCTGTAGTCCAAAAAGCCTGTGGATTTGTAGAACAACATTTCAACAATTGATCAAAAATATCATTTTGTGCCGTAGACCAATTTTGATCTCTATTAGCCTTTAAAGTTGCCTGAGCTTTGGCTTCATACAGCTGTAAGACTTCAATCCAGTCACGAGAAACTTTCTTAGGCTTCTTAGAGTCTATTTTCTTTTGGCTCGGACTCTTGCGAACTTCTGAATCTGCAATGTTTAATCTAGGAACCGATATTGCTTTCTTTTTGACATTGAATATAATTTTATCTTCACTAATTGTAACTGGCAATACGGAATTGATAAAAGGCATTCCCAAAAATAAACTAGCAGAATTGTCATAGTGTTGTACCGCAGAGATTTTTACAATAACCCCCCCCAACTTCATAGAAACATTATCAACATAGTGGGTAAGGTTGACTGAACCACCAATGGTCTCAGAAACAATGATATGCTGCAAAGGTTTCCATAAACCTTTGAATAACGAAGGATGGGCAAGGTTGTTTGAACCACCAGTATCGATGAAGGCATCGACACTAATCCAGTCACCACGAACTTGAATTTCTACAGGAATATACAAAAGCTGATTTGTTTTTATCATTTTCTTATGAAAAAGAGCAGATTCATTTACAGCAGGAGTATTTACAGAAAGTGCAGGAGACTGTGAGACTTCCTTAGGATAAGGACAAAGAGAATTCACCAGTGGTTGTGGAGACAATGAAGGAAAACGGGGTTGGGAATTCACAGTGTCAATAGAGAGAAGTGTATCAGTCTCAGAAATGTCTGAAGAGGATTCAACATATTCATCAGTCTCAGACAAATCACTGTAATGAGGATCATCTTCCCAATCATCTTCTTGAGAAGTTGATGCATGAACATTCATTTTTTGGCTATATTCTACTGATTGTTCAGGTTCTGAATCAGATGCATCAGTAAGAATATAAACATCAGAAACATCATCTTGAGATTCAACAACAGACCATTCATCAGCAAACTCTTCTATATCAAAACATGCTTTCATTTTTCCAGAAATGCTTTTAGGACATTTTCTAGCAAAATGACCTTCTTGTTTGCAGATATAACAACGATCTTTATCATCATTTCTTTGTTGTCTTCTACGTTTGACATAGCGGTATCTTCTAAACGGCTTTCTTGGATTGCTAACCCTTTTTGGTTTGTATTTGCCATATTTCTTTGATCGCTTAGATCTCCCCTTTTTAAAAGGAGTCCATGGTAAAACATCGCGGCAAACATTCAAATTTGGAGTGACATTATGAGCTTGTTTCTGCCAACATAAGTATTTCACTTTTTCTTTAGCTCGAAAGAGAAGATCTATCCAGTAGATCTGATCAATTCTTTTTCCTTGATTATCTAAGTCTTTAGAAATCATATCACCAAGGTTTCCAGGGAGCTTAGAGAGAAAGTAAACTTTTTGACTAAAGTCATTATTCAGCTTAGCTTTAAACACTTTTCCCATATATTCATGACCAAAACTTTCAAGATCTTTAAGATCCTTGCATTCCATGCGGGAAAGATCGGTTAAAAGCTGTCTGACTTCATCAGTCGGTTCAGGGACAAACTGTGTCAGCAACAAGACTTCTAATGTGGCTAAACCAGATAGGGCAACATTTTGTCTTTCTTCCGGGGTAGCAGAAAACCACCAATCCCATACAATACCAACCATACGCTTCTCAGCAAGTAAAAAGATAGAGAAATTATCATACTTGGAGACTACTTGCATCTGATAGAGCGCACCTATCCATATCCTTATGGAGTCTGCAGGATTTTTTGACCTATCCAGATCTAACACATATCCAGACATATTTGCAGAGAATAAATCTTCTTCCAATCTAGGATATTTTGGCTCTGTTTGTCGATTGGCTTTTTGTAGAGATGGTTTAATAAATGAAGGAAATAATGTAGCAGCATTTTCAAAAGTAGCAAGTTCAGTTTTATTCTTAAAAGTTGGAAGACTTTTAGCTTGATTTCTTACAAAACTGACTTGGCTATTGCTTGACTCGGCTTTATCAGTTCCTTCTTGATCTTCTTCTTGGGATTCAGTATCATCCCATTTTTCAGGAACTTCCATAGTTCTAGAAAACTGAGGAGGCATTGCAGCTCTTTTCTTCTTAGCTTTTCTTCGCTTTTCTTTTTCAGCTCTTCGGTGTCTATCTGCATCTTGTTCAGACTGCAGGAGCCGAAGGTTAGCTAAAATTTGTTCTGACTGACAACCCAAATCATCTAAAACTTCTTCTGCATGGGCTGTCCAGGTAGTCAAATAATTCCCAATTTGATAGACTTGATCAAGATCATTTTGATTTTGAGAGTTATGCTCGATTAAAGGAGCACAATCAACACGAGTTGCAGGTTGTTTTGATTGTGAAGAAGTGGTGCAAAACTTTGTTCGAGGCGGCCATTTCCCACCTTTTACAAAACGCTTGTTTGCATGATTCCATTCTTCGAAAGGAGCAAAGGAATGAGTACGGTGCATTTTTTGTACAACAGGCAAAAAAGGTTTATGTTGTAAAAATGAAAGCATGTTTTGATATAGAAGAGTTTGCTGATGAATGGTCTGTTGTTGAATCTCAAGATGATGTTTCTGATGTTTATATTCTTACTGATGCATCTGATTCAGAACCTGAACAATCAGTAGAATATAGCCAAAAAATGAATGTTCATGCATCAACTTCTCAAGAAGATGATTGGGAAGATGATCCTCATTACAGTGATTTGTCTGAGACTGATGAATATGTTGAATCCTCTTCAGACATTTCTGAGACTGATACACTTCTCTCTATTGACACTGTGAATTCCCAACCCCGTTTTCCTTCATTGTCTCCACAACCACTGGTGAATTCTCTTTGTCCTTATCCTAAGGAAGTCTCACAGTCTCCTGCACTTTCTGTAAATACTCCTGCTGTAAATGAATCTGCTCTTTTTCATAAGAAAAAAAAAAAAAAAAAAAAAAAAAAAAAAAAAAAATCTCTGCTTTTTGGACTACAGCTAGTCCAAAACAAGAAATCATTACTCTTCATGATAACGGAGTAACAGGTAAATTAATTCCTTGTACTCCTGCTGAAGAAAATGAGATGAGAAAGCAAATCCAAGAGTTATTAGATCTTCAATTAATTGAACGAAGTGAATCTCACTATTCTTGCTCTGCATTTCTGGTTAGAAATCATTCTGAAATAGTTCGTGGAAAAGATAGAATGGTAATCAATTATAAGCCTCTTAATGCAATCACTAAGAGCTTTAATTATCCATTGCCAAGACAAGAAACTATCATGCGTAAAATACATGGTAGTAAGATATTCAGTAAGTTTGATTTGAAATCAGGATATTATCAGATTCAGATTGCTGAAGAAGATCGTCACAAGACAGCTTTCACATGCCCTGTTGGTTTTTATCAATGGAAAGTCGTTCCGTTCGGTCTGAAGAATGCCCCTGCATTCTTTCAGCGAAGAATGGATCATATTTTTGGTAAATACGATTTTATCATTGTATATATTGATGACATTCTTATACATAGCAGTGATTTAGAATCCCATCTGAAACATTTGCATATATTTCTAGAGGAAGCAAAGAATCATGGATTGGTTCTTTCAGAAAAGAAAATGGTATTATTTCAAGACCATATAGAATTCCTCGGTATTCAAATGCAAGACGGTAAAATTCAGATGCAGCCTCATTCGCTAATTAAGTTATCTGAGTTTCCAGATCGCCTTGCAGACAAGAAGATGATTCAAAGGTTTTTGGGTATTCTAAACTATGTTCATAAATATATTCCAGATTTGTCCGAAAAGACAGCCCCTATTCGTCAATTTATTAATGGTGGCTGGTCTCCTGAAGCTACTGTTGCAGTACAGAATCTCAAAGCTCTATGTCAGAAGTTACCATCTTTAAAACCTCCTGGAAATGGATTCCTAATCCTACAGACAGATGCTTCTGATAATTTTTGGTCAGCTACATTATTAGAAAGGGTCTCTATTGAAAATAAGGTGGAAGAAGTTTTATGTGCCTATGCCTCTGGTGAATTTTCTAAACATCAGAAGGAATATTTTCCCGCCGAGAAAGAAACCCTAGCCATATTCAATGGAATTCAGAAATTTGAACTTTATTTAGCCCCTGCTAAGTTCCTCATTAGAACTGATTCCATGAACTTCAAATATTTCCTCAATGCCAAAATAGATAAACAGTTAGCTAGAGGAAGGTTATTAGCATGGCAGATGTGGTTTCAGATGTATGAATTTGATGTAGAATGGATACCCGGTAATTCTAACTTTTTGGCTGATGCATTGACCAGGGAGATGAACAAAGCTTTTGGTATGGTTTCACAAACCAGTCATTTCTATCTTCCCGAAGAAGATTCTCTCATCACCTTTGTCAAACGTTGGAGAATTCTGCAACAAATTGCTGGTGATCTCTGTGACGAGATCAAAAAGATTGTTGGTTTACGAATTCGCAGAAATCAGTGGATACAAAATTGCCAAGCCTGGCAAGCAAAGAATATTGGTCCATTTTTAGGTTTAGACGAAGAATTGGTTAAAGTCTATCCCTTGCCTAATTTAAAAGTCAAGGTCTATTTTAAAACATTAGATGACTTTTGGACCAAGGTTTACACTGATCAAGCAATCCATGTTTTAAAAGTTTTGAATTATTATCAGATAATAGGTGTTGTAGATTTTGCACTCTCTGTATATAATTCTGCCAAGATGTTAGATCTTGCAGAAATAAATATGTGTGAAAAAGTTCAAAGGTTCCTTGTTTCTTTACGTATCTCTGATCTATTTGAAGAACTGGATGCCGCCTATTTACAAAGAATTGATCAACAATTTCACTCAACCGATTCATTCCCTCAGTATGAATTATTTCAACCATTTGCTGATTGGGAAATCAAAGATGGCAGGTGTCAGAAGAAGATTGTAATCCGAGCTTCACAGTGTGTTGAACGAACAGTTCAATATCTCAGAACTTACACTTCTCCATGGGATCACTACAGTGTTGAATTTAGAGTCCCTCTTCCTCAAAATCCATTTGATCAGATGTATAGTTCTGTTCAACTAGAAGGTCCTAATCTTGTTGATAATCCAGATTTAATTCGTAAAATTACGACGTGGCTAAAAGAGTTTCCAAAGCTTTTCTTAGCAGAGAAAATCTCTATGATCAAAACTCTTGATCAATTGCAAGTCACTAAACCTGCATTCGAAATCTGGGTTAATACTAAGAATTTTATTACTATGAAAATTCTTCATGGTAATTGGTCTGAAGATATAGCTTTTTTAATCAGTTTGATTTTATCTCATCATGTCTGTTCCTCAGTTGTCTTTTCTCGCAACTGGCAAAATCAATATGATATGAGCCAGTATTGTAAAATTTGGGTACAATATTGCATCGAAAGAACTGTCACCATGTTCCAAATATTCCGTTGGGATCTGCTCGATGGAGTCGAGTTAGCAGTTCAGAATGTGCCTGAAATCAAGCCACGGAGGTCTGATATCTTTTTAGGAATTGAGATTGATCCTATTGCTTATCTTACACGATGGAAAGCTAAAGACACCGAATCTCTATTTCCGAAAAAGCGTCTTTATGTCACAGCAGACACTATCAAGTTTGATACCGGTCAATCATCGCGTGCCCCCATCCAAAAGGAATCTACCGTCCAAGTGGTAATCAGTAAAGGAAAAGAAAAAGCAGATGCGGATGCGTTCACGGAAAAAGAAACCCTCTTTATTGACATGTATCAAGATGCTCAACCCAATAATGTCGACTGGGAGAAAAAGTACCTTGATATGACAACCATCCCACATCCGATACGGATGAAGATTCTGATGGCTGATCAATCAGCCCCTACTTTTACTTTTGCAGATGCGCATGCGGGTGCATCTTTTGTAATTATTGTGCTCCTTTATTGTATTCGAGCTTATCTGAGTAGACACTGCCTAGACCAATCGATGTCAGGCAGGACCCTCTAGATGCTCTTTTATGTGTATATATAGAGATAGGTTAGTATAGTTTTGGCATCGTGAGTTTGCGAGCCATAGTGAGTGTTTGAGTGAGTGTGCTATCCAAGTCTGCTCTTGACTTGTTGTATTAATGGTGTGTAACATTTTTACTTGAATTAATATTGAAGCCTGCTGGGCCGCCAGTCTGAGGACTGTTCTTCCAAGAACATCGTTGTTGGAGATTGTAAGGCGGGTTGAGAAGCGCCAAGGAGTCGCGCTGTACGCATTTCTCAAGTAGATGTGAGGAAACCTTTTTGGCATCAGCGTCCACTTCAGATTATTCATGTAAGTTACGATAGTCCATCCATCTTATTAGCAAGTGATCAGAGCATTGTTTGTTTGTGTTTCAGTTGTTGGTATCAGAGCCCTGTTTCGAATCTTGCTGTGAGCCCTGTTTTGGTCTTGTCTGTCCCTGAATTTATAGACAGAGCCTCCAGAAAGCCAGGTAGCCTTCGAATTACAAAGCTTCGGCTTGTAACTTTGATAAAAGCTTTCTGAAGTCAATCTCTGGTTTAAATTCATTATGGCCCGTTTATTGCGATCCTTCACTACTGTCGAGCGTAAAGTAGTTAATGAAGTTTCTTCTCGTTCTGTTGAGTCTGAAGTTCCCGAGTCTGAGAATGAAAAACACGAAGTAGTTGAAGACCCGTCAAAATGGACTCCTCCTGAGCTCCATTCCACTGATATTTATAAATTACCCAAGAGTTTTCTGCTTCGAAAGAAAAATTTTCTGAAAGAAGTAGAAATTACAATTAAGATTTCTGGTCCTTCTGTTCAAATCCTTGCTCTTAATCTGTTTTCCGATGATGAAATTAAACAATTTCGTCAGTATGCTCGTGATGGAAAATACTTTTATTTACATTTTGGGGGGATTAGAGTTGGACTTGCTCCTTTATTTCGACATGGTATCAATACTCCTTGTATAGTTGAACTCTTTGATACACGTCATCAGACATATGATCATGCCCGTATAGGTACTATCATGGGTAACCTGTCCACTGGATGTCAATATGGAACTATTTATCCTGACTATGCAATTAGTCTGACAGATACTCATCTTAAGGATTGTTGGAAATTACTATCTGGTGTTCAAGGATTAACAATGGCAGAAGAAAGTGAATATCTTTCTTTGATAGGTCAAGCCTCTTTTCAGTTGACAAATACTGCACATCCTAAACTGAAACAGCCAGTTTTAAAAGACTGTGTAACTGTTGGTCTGTCAAATGCCCAAGTCGAAGGTGTCCTATATGATCAAGAAGAATTGCCTAGTAATTGGTACTTCCAATACAAAGCAATAAATGACACCCACAAGCCTGAATTAAAATCTAAACGAGTCACTATAAATGATGGTCACGTTCAGTTGATTCCGCCAAGGCCACAAGTTCCTCGTCCGATCACCAGGCCCAAGAAATATGTGTTTCCTGTTGATCCTGCTACACTTGCCTCTAGTAGTCAAGCTGTTCCAAATTTCCAAGAAATTCAAGCTCCTGTATATTCTTCTCAACCAGCTTCAGAACCTGTATTATCATCCAATGAATTGTATATACCAGAACATAAACCTTTTTTGCCTGTTGTACAAAAAATGCACCGTACTCATTCCTTTGCTCCTTTCGAAGAATGGAATCATGCAAACAAGCGTTTTGTAAAAGGTGGGAAATGGCCGCCTCGAACAAAGTTTTGCACCACTTCTTCACAATCAAAACAACCTCCAACTCGTGCTGATTGTGCTCCTTTAATCGAGCATAACTCTCAAAATCAAAATGATCTTGATCAAGTCTATCAAATTGGGAATTATTTGACTACCTGGACAGCCCATGCAGAAGAAGTTTTAGATGATTTGGGTTGTCAGTCAGAACAAATTTTAGCTAACCTTCGGCTCCTGCAGTCTGAACAAGATGCAGATAGACAGCGAAGAGCTGAAAAAGAAAAGCGAAGAAAAGCTAAGAAGAAAAGAGCTGCAATGCCTCCTCAGTTTTCTAGAACTATGGAAGTTCCTGAAAAATGGAATGATACTGAATCCCAAGAAGAAGATCAAGAAGGAACTGATAAAGCCGAGTCAAGCAATAGCCAAGTCAGTTTTGTAAGAAATCAAGCTAAAAGTCTTCCAAATATTAAGAATAAAACTGAACTTGCTACTTTTGAAAATGCTGCTACATTATTTCCTTCATTTATTAAACCATCTCTACAAAAAGCCAATCGACAAACAGAGCCAAAATATCCTAGATTGGAAGAAGATTTATTCTCTGCAAATATGTCTGGATATGTGTTAGATCTGGATAGGTCAAAAAATCCTGCAGACTCCATAAGGATATGGATAGGTGCGCTCTATCAGATGCAAGTAGTCTCCAAGTATGATAATTTCTCTATCTTTTTACTTGCTGAGAAGCGTATGGTTGGTATTGTATGGGATTGGTGGTTTTCTGCTACCCCGGAAGAAAGACAAAATGTTGCCCTATCTGGTTTAACCACATTAGAAGTCTTGTTGCTGACACAGTTTGTCCCTGAACCGACTGATGAAGTCAGACAGCTTTTAACCGATCTTTCCCGCATGGAATGCAAGGATCTTAAAGATCTTGAAAGTTTTGGTCATGAATATATGGGAAAAGTGTTTAAAGCTAAGCTGAATAATGACTTTAGTCAAAAAGTTTACTTTCTCTCTAAGCTCCCTGGAAACCTTGGTGATATGATTTCTAAAGACTTAGATAATCAAGGAAAAAGAATTGATCAGATCTACTGGATAGATCTTCTCTTTCGAGCTAAAGAAAAAGTGAAATACTTATGTTGGCAGAAACAAGCTCATAATGTCACTCCAAATTTGAATGTTTGCCGCGATGTTTTACCATGGACTCCTTTTAAAAAGGGGAGATCTAAGCGATCAAAGAAATATGGCAAATACAAACCAAAAAGGGTTAGCAATCCAAGAAAGCCGTTTAGAAGATACCGCTATGTCAAACGTAGAAGACAACAAAGAAATGATGATAAAGATCGTTGTTATATCTGCAAACAAGAAGGTCATTTTGCTAGAAAATGTCCTAAAAGCATTTCTGGAAAAATGAAAGCATGTTTTGATATAGAAGAGTTTGCTGATGAATGGTCTGTTGTTGAATCTCAAGATGATGTTTCTGATGTTTATATTCTTACTGATGCATCTGATTCAGAACCTGAACAATCAGTAGAATATAGCCAAAAAATGAATGTTCATGCATCAACTTCTCAAGAAGATGATTGGGAAGATGATCCTCATTACAGTGATTTGTCTGAGACTGATGAATATGTTGAATCCTCTTCAGACATTTCTGAGACTGATACACTTCTCTCTATTGACACTGTGAATTCCCAACCCCGTTTTCCTTCATTGTCTCCACAACCACTGGTGAATTCTCTTTGTCCTTATCCTAAGGAAGTCTCACAGTCTCCTGCACTTTCTGTAAATACTCCTGCTGTAAATGAATCTGCTCTTTTTCATAAGAAAATGATAAAAACAAATCAGCTTTTGTATATTCCTGTAGAAATTCAAGTTCGTGGTGACTGGATTAGTGTCGATGCCTTCATCGATACTGGTGGTTCAAACAACCTTGCCCGTCCTTCGTTATTCAAAGGTTTATGGAAACCTTTGCAGCATATCATTGTTTCTGAGACCATTGGTGGTTCAGTCAACCTTACCCACTATGTTGATAATGTTTCTATGAAGTTGGGGGGGGTTATTGTAAAAATCTCTGCTTTTTGGACTACAGCATTTCTCAAGTAGATGTGAGGAAACCTTTTTGGCATCAGCGTCCACTTCAGATTATTCATGTAAGTTACGATAGTCCATCCATCTTATTAGCAAGTGATCAGAGCATTGTTTGTTTGTGTTTCAGTTGTTGGTATCAGAGCCCTGTTTCAAATCTTGCTGTGAGCCCTGTTTTGGTCTTGTCTGTCCCTGAATTTATAGACAGAGCCTCCAGAAAGCCAGGTAGCCTTCGAATTACAAAGCTTCGGCTTGTAACTTTGATAAAAGCTTTCTGAAGTCAATCTCTGGTTTAAATTCATTATGGCCCGTTTATTGCGATCCTTCACTACTGTCGAGCGTAAAGTAGTTAATGAAGTTTCTTCTCGTTCTGTTGAGTCTGAAGTTCCCGAGTCTGAGAATGAAAAACACGAAGTAGTTGAAGACCCGTCAAAATGGACTCCTCCTGAGCTCCATTCCACTGATATTTATAAATTACCCAAGAGTTTTCTGCTTCGAAAGAAAAATTTTCTGAAAGAAGTAGAAATTACAATTAAGATTTCTGGTCCTTCTGTTCAAATCCTTGCTCTTAATCTGTTTTCCGATGATGAAATTAAACAATTTCGTCAGTATGCTCGTGATGGAAAATACTTTTATTTACATTTTGGGGGGATTAGAGTTGGACTTGCTCCTTTATTTCGACATGGTATCAATACTCCTTGTATAGTTGAACTCTTTGATACACGTCATCAGACATATGATCATGCCCGTATAGGTACTATCATGGGTAACCTGTCCACTGGATGTCAATATGGAACTATTTATCCTGACTATGCAATTAGTCTGACAGATACTCATCTTAAGGATTGTTGGAAATTATTATCTGGTGTTCAAGGATTAACAATGGCAGAAGAAAGTGAATATCTTTCTTTGATAGGTCAAGCTTCCTTTCAGTTGACAAATACTGCACATCCTAAACTGAAACAGCCAGTTTTAAAAGATTGTGTCACAGTTGGTCTGTCAAATGCCCAAGTAGAAGGTGTCCTATATGATCAAGAAGAATTGCCTAGTAATTGGTACTTTCAATACAAAGCAATAAATGACACCCACAAGCCTGAATTAAAATCTAAACGAGTCACTATCAATGATGGTCACTTTCAGTTAATTCCAGCAAGGCCACAAGTTCCTCGTCCTGTCACCAGGCCAAAGAAATATGTGTTTCCTGTTGATCCTGCTACACTTGCCTCTAGTAGTCAAGCTGTTCCAAATTTCCAAGAAATTCAAGCTCCTGTATATTCTTCTGAATCCGTTTCAGAACCTGTATTATCATCCAATGAATTGTATATACCTGAACATAAACCTTTTTTACCCGTTGTTCAAAAAATGCACCGTACTCATTCCTTTGCTCCTTTCGAAGAATGGAATCATGCAAACAAGCGTTTTGTAAAAGGTGGGAAATGGCCACCTCGAACAAAGTTTTGCACCACTTCTTCACAATCCAAACAACCTGCAACTCGTGCTGATTGTGCTCCTTTAATCGAGCATAACTCTCAAAATCAAAATGATCTTGATCAAGTCTATCAAATTGGGAATTATTTGACTACCTGGACAGCCCATGCAGAAGAAGTCTTAGATGATTTGGGTTGTCAGTCAGAACAAATTTTAGCTAACCTTCGGCTCCTGCAGTCTGAACAAGATGCAGATAGACAGAGAAGAGCTGAAAAAGAAAAGCGAAGAAAAGCTAAGAAGAAAAGAGCTGCAATGCCTCCTCAGTTTTCTAGAACTATGGAAGTTCCTGAAAAATGGGATGATACTGAATCCCAAGAAGAAGATCAAGAAGGAACTGATAAAGCCGAGTCAAGCAATAGCCAAGTCAGTTTTGTAAAGAATCAAGCTAAAAGTCTTCCAACTTTTAAGAATAAAACTGAACTTGCTACTTTTGAAAATGCTGCTACATTATTTCCTTCATTTATTAAACCATCTCTACAAAAAGCCAATAGACAAACAGAGCCAAAATATCCTAGATTGGAAGAAGATTTATTCTCTGCAAATATGTCTGGATATGTGTTAGATCTAGATACGTCAAAAAATCCTGCAGACTCCATAAGGATATGGATAGGTGCGCTCTATCAGATGCAAGTAGTCTCCAAGTATGATAATTTCTCTATCTTTTTACTTGCTGAAAAGCGTATGGTTGGTATTGTATGGGATTGGTGGTTTTCTGCTACCCCAGAAGAAAGACAGAATGTTGCCTTATCTGGTTTAGCCACATTAGAAGTCTTGTTGCTAACACAGTTTGTCCCTGAACCGACTGATGAAGTCAGACAGCTGTTAACTGATCTTTCCCGCATGGAATGCAAGGATCTTAAAGATTTTGAAAGTTTTGGTCATGAATATATGGGAAAAGTTTTTAAAGCTAAGCTGAATAATGACTTTAGTCAAAAAGTTTACTTTCTCTCTAAGCTCCCTGGAAACCTTGGTGATATGATTTCTAAAGATTTAGATAATCAAGGAAAAAGAATTGATCAGATCTACTGGATAGATCTTCTCTTTCGAGCTACAGAAAAAGTGAAATACTTATGTTGGTAGAAACAAGCTCATAATGTCACTCCAAATTTGAATGTTTGCCGAGATGTTTTACCATGGACTCCTTTTAAAAAAGGGAGATCTAAGCGATCAAAGAGATATGGCAAATACAAACCAAAAAGGGTTAGCAATCCAAGAAAGCCGTTTAGAAGATACCGCTATGTCAAACGTAGAAGGCAGCAAAGAAAAGATGACACAGATCGTTGTTATATCTGCAAACAAGAAGGTCATTTTGCTAGAAAATGTCCTAAAAGCATTTCTGGAAAAATGAAAGCATGTTTTGATATAGAAGAATTTGCTGATGAATGGTCTGTTGTTGAATCTCAAGATGATGTTTCTGATGTCTATATTCTTACTGATGCCTCTGATTCAGAACCTGAACAACCAGTAGAATATAGCCAAAAAATGAATGTTCATGCATCAACTTCTCAAGAAGATGATTGGGAAGATGATCCTCATTACAGTGATTTGTCTGAGACTGATGAATATGTTGAATCCTCGTCCGACATTTCCGAGACTGATACACTTTTCTCTATTGACACTGTGAATTCCCAACCCCGTTTTCCTTCATTGTCTCCACAACCACTGGTGAATTCTCTTTGTCCTTATCCTAAAGAAGTCTCACAGTCTCCTGCACTTTCTGTAAATACTCCTGCTGTAAATGAATCTGCTCTTTTTCATAAAAAAATGATAAAAACAAATCAGCTTTTGTATATTCCTGTAGAAATTCAAGTTCGAGGTGAATGGATTAGTGTCGATGCCTTCATCGATACTGGTGGTTCAAACAACCTTGCCCGTCCTTCGTTATTCAAAGGTTTATGGAAACCTTTGCAGCATATCATTGTTTCTGAGACCATTGGTGGTTCGGTCAACCTTACTCACTATGTTGATAATGTTTCTATGAAGTTTGGGGGGGGTCTTGTAAAAATCTCTGCGGTACAACACTATGACAATTCTGCTAGTTTATTTTTGGGAATGCCTTTTATCAAATCCGTATTGCCAGTTACAATTAGTGAAGATAAAATTATCTTCAATGTCAAGAAGAAAGCAATATCAGTTCCTAGATTAAACATTGCAGATTCAGAAGTTCGCAAGAGTCCGAGCCAAAAGAAAATAGACTCTAAGAAGCCTAAGAAAGTTTCTCGTGACTGGATTGAAGTCTTACAGCTTTATGAAGCTAAAGCTCAGTCAACTTTAAAGGCTAATAGAGATCAAAATTGGTCTACTGCACAAAATGATATTTTTGATCAATTGTTGAAATGTTGTTCCACAAATCCACAGGCTTTTTGGACTACAGCTAGTCCAAAACAAGAAATCATTACTCTTCATGATAACGGAGTAACAGGTAAATTAATTCCTTGTACTCCTGCTGAAGAAAATGAGATGAGAAAGCAGATCCAAGAGTTATTAGATCTTCAATTAATTGAACGTAGTGAATCTCACTATTCCTGCTCTGCATTTCTGGTGAGAAATCATTCTGAAATAGTTCGTGGCAAAGATAGAATGGTTATCAATTATAAGCCTCTTAATGCAATCACTAAGAGCTTCAATTATCCATTGCCAAGACAAGAAACTATCATGCGTAAAATACATGGTAGTAAGATATTTAGTAAGTTTGATTTAAAATCAGGATATTATCAGATTCAGATTGCAGAAGAAGATCGTCACAAGACAGCTTTCACATGCCCTGTTGGTTTTTATCAATGGAAAGTCGTTCCATTTGGCCTGAAGAATGCCCCTGCATTCTTTCAGAGAAGAATGGATCATATTTTTGGTAAATATGAGTTTATAGTTGTATATATTGATGACATTGTCCATAGCAGTGATTTAGAATCCCATCTTAAACATTTGCATATATTTTTGGAGGAAGCAAAGAATCATGGTCTAGTTCTTTCAGAGAAGAAAATGGTTTTATTCCAAGACCATATAGAATTCCTCGGTATTCAGATGCAAGAAGGTAAAATTCAGATGCAGCCTCATTCGCTCATCAAGTTATCTGAGTTTCCAGATCGTCTTGCTGACAAAAAGATGATTCAAAGGTTTTTGGGTATTCTAAACTATGTTCATAAATATATTCCAGATTTGTCTGAAAAAACAGCCCCTATTCGTCAATTTATTAATGGTGGCTGGTCTCCTGAAGCTACTGTTGCAGTACAGAATCTCAAAGTTGAATGTCAGAAGTTACCATCTCTCAAACCTCCTGGAAATGGATTCCTAATCTTACAGACAGATGCTTCTGATAATTTTTGGTCAGCTACACTATTAGAAAGGGTAACCCTTGACAATAAGGTGGAAGAAGTTTTATGTGCCTATGCCTCTGGTGAATTTTCTAAACATCAGAAGGAATATTTTCCCGCCGAGAAAGAAACCCTAGCCATATTCAATGGAATTCAGAAATTTGAACTTTATTTAGCCCCTGCTAAGTTCCTCATTAGAACTGATTCCATGAACTTCAAATATTTCCTCAATGCCAAAATAGATAAACAGTTAGCTAGAGGAAGGTTATTAGCATGGCAGATGTGGTTTCAGATGTATGAATTTGATGTAGAATGGATACCCGGTAATTCTAACTTTTTGGCTGATGCATTGACCAGGGAGATGAACAAAGCTTTTGGTATGGTTTCACAAACCAGTCATTTCTATCTTCCCGAAGAAGATTCTCTCATCACCTTTGTCAAACGTTGGAGAATTCTGCAACAAATTGCTGGTGATCTCTGTGACGAGATCAAAAAGATTGTTGGTTTACGAATTCGCAGAAATCAGTGGATACAAAATTGCCAAGCCTGGCAAGCAAAGAATATTGGTCCATTTTTAGGTTTAGACGAAGAATTGGTTAAAGTCTATCCCTTGCCTAATTTAAAAGTCAAGGTCTATTTTAAAACATTAGATGACTTTTGGACCAAGGTTTACACTGATCAAGCAATCCATGTTTTAAAAGTTTTGAATTATTATCAGATAATAGGTGTTGTAGATTTTGCACTCTCTGTATATAATTCTGCCAAGATGTTAGATCT
>APFE031055460.1:0-12776 GCA_000404065.3 Pinus taeda | reverse complement strand
TTCAGTGTTTCAGAAATATGAGTAAAAGTTTAAATATATGAAACCCATGGTGAATAAGGGACCTCTTCGCCCAGACACCTTTTATTAGCTAAGAATATCCTGTTCAGATCTCTGTTAGGTATAATATTGATCGAAGTCTGAAGTTCTTGAGGTCTCTCAGAACCAGTTTGGTTTTTTGTGGGTATTAATATAAATTTCAATTTAAAGTCTAAACATTAAACATATTCTACCAAACATGTTAACTCAAGTAACCAAGCAGTGATAAGTGGCACTGATGCTAAATTAGAAATTTCGTAATGCAAGCCAGATTCGTTGATCGTTTTATCAAGGTTTTCTTTGAATACTGAACAGTTCAGATTGTATTACAATACGCAATTGCCAAAAGTATAAATGAAATTTGTGCGAAAAAAAAAAGAAATCTAGGTGAAATTTTGAAATTATGGAAGGTAATTTAAAGGAGAGTGAATACAAACATAACTGAAACCCTCATATTACATGAAACCCGGATTTTTTTATTTTTTCCAGATAATGCCAAACAAATACTGTTGAAGGTTTTCCTGAAGTTTACATTGAACATCAATTACAATATGCAATTGGCAAATTATGTTTGAAATTCCATGCGAATATCCATAATTTTATGTGAAATTTTGAAAAGCTGTAAAGCATTTTAATGGGCGAATGAGTGAATGCATACCTGAAACCCTGATTACACCACTGGGAAAGAATGTCTTTAGAGACGACATTTCCAAAAACCATTTTATACAACTGGTCTGCTTCTTGAGCAGAAAGACTCTGCCATTCAACATCCATGGTTCTTTTCCCTCTTGATACTTGCTGAGGCGGGGACAGTGGCTTCTTGGGAGGTACCGATTCTTCTTTAATGTCAGAAGAACCGAAACCCTGGCGCAGGGGAGGGTTACTGACAGCGGCGTTTTGCGCTTTCGCCGCCTTCTGTGCGAGCATTCTCTTCTCGGCAGCAGCTGCGAGAACCTCGCGCTGCAAACGCCTGTTGGTGGCTTCGGAGACCTCAGACGAAGAAACGTCTGCATTTGCATCATTCGCATTGGCATTTGCATTTGCATTTTCCCTCGGCTTGCTCCGCTTTGGCTCAGGAGCTGGTTGCTGCAAGCTCATCCGCAACGCCATTTGCAGCTCATCCTCATCGTGATCGGCCATTAAAACGAACAAAAAAAACAAGAAAACTCTTACAGAATTCTCACTGTCTGCCTCCAAAACGCATGCCTTGACCTGCTGTGACCTGGTCTTGAACGGCTGGGAATGGATCCGCAGACCTCGAGCAACGGCAAAAGGAAAAGAATAGTTTAAATTGAACCTTTAATAAGGGTTTTTGCCATAAATTTGAAATGTGTGCAGAACCTCACAAGATCTTTGGAATATAATGACTGAAGCTCCTTTCGATTTTAGGAAAGCAAATCGTTAATTTTCATTTCTTCTTCTTCATCGCCACCTGCCTGGATCCGAAGCAGCGGCGGAAAATGATACTCAGAGAGGTTCACTCGCCTGTAAGGGATTGGTTTTGTGTATCTGTTGATATACGAATACGTACATTATACGTAAGAGGGTTTGATCGGGTGGAGTCCGTAACTGTTTGCTTTCTCACGAAAAGGTAAAAATCGCTGTCAAACGCTCCAGAAACTGTTTCCCCGACAGGCCTGCCGCCCCCCAAACCACTCTCCGTAGTGCCGTATCCATGCCATGTGACCGTTGCGGGCTATTACTATTATTATTAAGATAAAGGAGTGATTAGCAGTAGTGTTAGCTCCTGTCGTGGATTTTACACGTGATCTTTACATGATTAATTAAGGATTTTGTTTGTCCCTTTCGACCCTGGTTAATGTGCGCAAGCATACCATGATGGGACCTACCACATTCGTGTGGCAACCGCGGGGTGCATACCAATGTCGTCGGGCAATATGTTACATTCTGTATTTTCGCTTCACATTATATTTAACAGATTGTAGGATTCTTGTCTCATAATTTTTTACTCACTGCTACTAATGACGTTATCAACTTCATATCAATGTTTGACTCATATATGATGCGCTGAACTACCCATTCCATCTCAACACTATAGTTTATAATGACATCTCACTATATTTTCTAGTCATATCATTTGCATTTGGAAAAATCAATACACTTTTTCATTTCAAGTCACCAAAAATGATCTTCTCACATTACTGTAAATATAGTTGTCTAAAAAAAGGAGTTGTCTATAATGCGATTTTTTGGAGATTCCAGTGACGGAATAAGGCGAAGGAAATTGATGTTAAATCTTGACCTCTGGGGCACTTTGATTGTGCAGAAACTAGCTATCAAACTTGTGATTCCAATAAATTGCTGCCGGATTTTGACCGGAAAAACCCACCAGAAAGACTTCCAAAAAATCTCATTATAGACAACTGCCAAAAAAAAATACCTTGTTCACATAGCTATCTTTTCCGTTAATCTAAATTACCGAACATCAACATGACCAATTACTTCTTAACGAGTGTTAAGTTTTTTATTTGATGTATAAAAGATCAACCAATATTGTAATTACTTATTAATTATATATACATACTATTTTTAAAATATAGCACTGTATTTAATTAAAATATATATATTAATTATTATTATTAAATATATAGTTTACATGATAAATTTAAACAAAGCTAATATTTTTATAGAAATTATTTCCTATTAAAAATAAATAACATTAATTAAATTTATTTTAGTTTTAGCGGTTAGAAAAAATATTTATTTAAATTTAAATATTTACAATAACAAAATTGTTATAATTATTTGATCTTTAGTTAAGAATTAGCCAAAATCTAAGCTCCATTAATTATATTTTAGAATTTGACATTCAAGATACATTAATTTTAAAAAAAACTTTCAATAACATAAATAATCATAATTTTCTATTTATTAAATACAAATAACTAAATATATTTAATTACATTCAACATAACGAATGACAAACAAATATTCATCTTTACTAAAACTTTATATGAATACAAAATTTGTACATGTACACAAAATTCTTAATAAAGAGAACTCTAAACCTTACACCCTCTTTAGTTTTAAATATAGAATCTCAAAATAATAATTAATATTTTCAAATATGTACATGCTAACATTTCACCTTATTTTATTTTACATAGTGTGAATGCATATTGCATCGTTTCTTTGACACTTGTGTCACTGGGGTTGCATAGTGTTCGTTGTGGAAAGGCCTTAAGATATGCATATCAACTCATTAGTGTTATATTTCAAGCATTAGAAAAGTCAATTTCAACTCTTCCATCACTTTGCAAAAAGACATTTATAATAGGTGAGTGGGGTCAAATTTCCCAACTGCAACTGCAACTAAAATTCTTATATTATAATGATTTTATTTTTAATTTTTTAGTCTAATTGATAAAATTAGGAATAATATTAATTTATTTCTTTACCTTTTCCATGTATTATTATTTTATAACACACTATGAGTTCAATGGTATGGATTGATTCCTTATATGTAGGTGTGGTGGGCAGTAAACAAATGAACCATGCAACTGTGTAAGTAGACACTGCTAATATATTAGGGACATCACGAAGTATGTACTTACTAAAATAAGCCCTCCAACTCCATAAGAGGGAGTTGACATTTCCATAATTGTATATCCCATGACCTCTGCTGAACTAGGATATGTGACTTCCACTCTACAGTAATGAATATCCTGAAAGAAAGGATTCCCCCAAGTGCTTGAACATATTCTACTAGTTTCTTTACTATTGTACCATTGTAAAAGCCACTTTGTTCAAAATCATAAATGGCTCATAATGTCTCTGTTAACTTCTTGTTGTAGCAAGTATCACCAACATTTAGGAGTTTCCCATTGGCTATAAAAACTCCTCTCAGACCTTTGTCAGCCATAATAGCATTTTTATATATTTTAATGATTGAGGAAGGATAAGGAGAAATGAAAAAACCCTTGGTTGCCAATTTAATCATAGGTGGACAAATTTCTTCCAAGGTAGTTTTCCATATTGTTGCCATGTTAGATGGAGCCCTACGAGCTCACCTGGTACTCCTATGGATAGAGAGCCAAACTTTTTGGTTGCAGCATCTTTGGCATACATGTCCTAAGTAAAAGAGGAAAATAAAATAGTTAAGTACGATAAAACTATGAGGATAAAGAGGTGTTTCGTGAAGAAAGAAGCGATGACCATATTATTGCAACAACAAAGAAATATTAGATGCTCAAAAGTAAAGGTAAATAATATAAAAACACAGCAACAAATTTTGCACGATTAGATAATTCATTGAATTTGTGTTTTTCTAAGCATGTGGAAATACCAAAATACAATGGATAGTTTAACAAAAGTTTTCAAATTCATTTCGAAATCTATAATCCCTTTTTCCTCTAGGATTTTTCAGTTCATGAATTTTTTCGACTATAGGCTATGCGATTATTACGTGCCTCATATTCTACCTAGGTCTGAACTTTGAAGGACGCAGGCAATCAAAGTACTCCAAAGAATACGATCAATGTTTCAAGTGTATTATTGTTTTGTTGGCAAGGCTATTAGATGTTATGCATTTTCCTTGGGTGAACCATTCTCTTTCTTTGATATGCATAATGCTTTCACCTTGTGTCTTCAATCAATCACCTTATGTGTAATTTGATGACTGAAATCAATTTTTCATCAAATTCTAGACTTAAGTCACAATACTGATATAAGTCATAATACTATATTTGGAACATAGCTTTGCTTTAATGCTTAATGCATTTATTCAAAATGGGCATTGAAACTAATGCATGTGATATATTAGCATGAATAAAAAAAATTAGAGAGTAAAAGGTTTCGTATCTAGTTGTCTTGTATCCTTTATTAAACCCCCTATTTATTTATGGAGTTGCACTCTCATTTACTTGGATATAAACACCATGCTTGTTATACGAATCATTTCCATGTCTCATTTATAGTTCCAAGACATTCATCAAAAACGTTTCTGATGCCTATTTATCTTAGTCATTATTATCTGCAAATGTTATCGACATAATTGAATATTTCAATATCAGCCCTTAATTCTTCTGTTTCTATTGACTATCACATTGTCAGTGTTGGAAACTATCAGAGATTCAATGTGAATATCTATAACATTGTACAGGGTATTGAAGTCCAGAAATATGAAACCCGACTGTTTTACACATATGATTTGACATCGGTAGGAAAGTCTTGTAAGTTATTGAGGTATATAAATAAATATGCTTCCACAATCGTACTCATAAACTTGAAAAAAAAAATTACATTGAAGTCAAACACCTGGTCATTTTCTCATACACTGAGCTAATGCAATCATATATTGAAAATAGATTGTTGAAAGAAAACTGACAGATAAAAGCTCCTAACTCTGTAACTTTCCTGAACTACGCATTTCGCATTTGCAACCCTCAAGTTTTTCCCTTGCTTGTTGGAACTGTGCAATGTGCAGAAAGCCCAACATCCCTTGGCATCCAAAACTATGCAGTGGCTTCCTCTAGTGTCATTCCCTCGGCCAGAACCCACTGTCTCCAAAAACGCGTAGTTTTGTCCCTCAAGCATCTCAATTGCCCAATCTGTCTTGCATCCTAAAATTGCGTAGATGTGTCCTCACAGGGCCATATCCTGCAGCAATCACTACCTGCTTAAACTGCACAATTGTGTCTCTCAGCGGTCATGAATACGAATCACATGCTAGATGATTCTCAAGGAGCAGAGGAGAAAGAGAAGGAGACAAAGGAACCTAGGGTATGATAGAAGATCGAGATTGCATGAAGACTCCATCTAATGCATAACCCTTTGGAGGATAGGTATGGGAAACGAAGCACATCTCTTGAAGTACACCTCTTACTGTAGCTTGAAGGACCGCTTGTCATTGTCATATCATTATGTCTTCAATGACATGCATGGTCGCAAGCACTAATAATCATTCCATGTGTTTCCTCTAAGTGTCTTGCTCCCTTTCGCTTGTTGGATCAATTGTCGTATTTTGGCATGTTTGGTTGCTATGTCAAGTTACGAACCTTTCTAGTGACCTCAAAGGTTGGTATTTGTGTATACAAGTTGTCCTAGCCATGTAAACACCTGTCATACTCATACACAAAGTTTTAAGCATTGTCGTGCAAGTGTCGTCACAGTCATCCCAAGGCCTATCTCAAGTGTTGCACTTGTCACTTTATGTTCTAGATAGTCTCATAGAAGGTAATTCTTTGTCTTGTTGTCCCGGTGGTCTATGTTGTCGTGTCGTCGAAGTATGCTAAGTGTGTGATCACAATGTCAAGTTCCTCACAAGTTCACTTTCCTCCCACACATAGCCATTTTCCTGAAAATCCTTCCGATCGGACAAAACTCTTTCACTGGACCCCAACTGAGCTGCACACTACGCAGTTTCAGCCCTCAATGATGTTGCTTTGATGTTTGAAACTACATAGTTCACAGACGATCCCAGAGTTGAGCAGCATGACTTAATCCCAAGAATTGCGCAAAAATTACCTCAAGCCTGACCTAAACTGCGCATTTCTCAAGATCAATCATCAAGCCTCCTCCATGCCTGATGGAACCCCACAATGCAAAGAGACCTAAGCCCACTTTGCCTCCCATAACTGTGCAAAAATGTCCTCCCTTATCTGGGACTCAATACTCTGAGAAACTGCGCAAAATTGTCCTATCTGATCCCTTTGCTGCCTAGTCCTGTCTTCCCTGAGAAAACTATGCAGACCTACTTCCCTAGGTCTCACCTTGCAGCTTCCACTGATGATCTTAACTGTGCAATCATGTCTCCCAATGGCCTATACACAAATTTTCCTAGCAATGAAGATTGTGCTCCAGAGTTCCTTGGTCAAGCCTTTCTGTGATTTGCACAGTCTTAGTGACCAGTCTCCCTCCCTATCACCTAGAACTACGCAATTTGCATTTACTGGGACCTCTTCCTAGATTGTCATATGTCCCGGGCCCAGTCCACGGATAACAATGCATCATCTTAGACTAGGAGGTTTTGGATTTGATGTTATCTCGTCATGGGTGAATTGCAGGAACAGACACACTATTAGATCATGGTGAGACGATGAAGGAGATAAAGGAAGAGAAAACATGCTAGAAGACTCATTTACAGCTAGATGAACAAAGAAGCTTGTCAAGGACAAACAAAGGGAACACATGCATGCAACCATCTCTCAAGACCAAATATCATTGAAGACCCCACACCGTCAAGCTATGTGGAGGAGAAGAGAAAGCGCATTTAAGAAGACATCTATCACTCAACAACGACAACAACTTAACATTGCCACCTCAGCAAGTTAATCTATGGCAATAGTGTCATGTCAAGTCATGTCATGAGTTATCAAAGGCCACATCACTATTATGAGCCATGTCTATTATAAATCGAATGTAATGTAAAGTGGAATTCCAATGGACACACATAAATATGAAGAGTCATGTCAGTTGAAAAGTCATCGAAAGTTGAACAGTCATGAGGGTAGTCAAAGAGTCACAAGGGTCAAGCATCACCCTTGGTTATATATGCCTCTCATTGTATAAGCAAGGCACTTTTCACCTTGGCTCCTCCCACAAAGCATAGAGATTTTTCTGTCAGTTCTTTGAGGAGAAAGGAGTGGCTCCATTGTCCCACTACTAGGGCTAGTGATGTATGATGTACATATGTGTCTTGGAACTTTTGCTTAATACAAAAGCTTGTTTAGGTCAGCACATTTTCATGCATGTCTTTTGGATGTTTGTAAGACTATTCTTTCAGCATTTGTAAGTCATGTTTTTTTCACATGTACTGAGATAGTTGAACTATTTTGGTTGTTTTAGTACCTACCTTGTTGGGAATGTGTTGTGTTGGTTATCACTATCATCTCATCCTTGTGGACTACTCTTTACGATACTAGACAGACCTTCCTCGCTTAGTAGTTATAACGACTGTCTCATCCATTGTGGACTACTCCGTTGGATGGTAGGTCGGCCTTCCCTTATACTTTAGTTTTAACAGTTGTCATGTCTATTGTGGGCTATTCCAATGGATGCTAGACAAACCTTCTTGGTTCGTGTGTGTCTCTTCTTGAGTGATACTATTACCTCTCACTTAGAGGCTCACTTTTCTCCCCCTTTTTGAAGTAGAGAACCTTGAAAGAGTTACGTTACGCACTTACGAGGCACACTTACCTTGTTGTTTGAAGATATCAGCGTAACTTTCTCATGTGCTGACAACTAGAGCTAAGGAAGATCTCTAACTATATGCAAATCGGGCCTTTATACTAGATGGGACTCTTACACCAAACGGTGTGAGGTATAGTTGGGACTTCATATTGGGGAGATCCCCTTGGTTGACGGATTTCCAGCACCATCAACAAAATGGCACTAGAAGGAGGGCCAGATAACAAGTTGTACATGTAGAGTCTGGTTTGAATCTCTTATTTAAAATGGATCTTCCTGAAATCATAGTCCCAGGATGTTTTTCTAAACAGCTTAATTGTACCATTACTGCGAAAGTTATTCATGACCTATCCGAGTTGAAGTTCAATGGTGAGGTTGAATCATCTTTTTGTGTACATCTGCTTCAAGTTATGACTTTTTGCTAGTGTCACCAAATAGAGTCCAAAGATGTCTGGGCTATATTACTCATCCTCACATTCGAAGGTCGTGTTAAATAATGGTGTCATACATTACCCATTGCTTCTATCAGTTCATTCGGTCAACTTGCCGGGATGATGGTTAAAGATTTCGATAAGTACAGCTACCGGGATGTCTATGAAATAATATGTCATTTAAGAATGGAGTCTGACGAATCAGTTAAGGACTTTGCTAATCAGTTCCTTCACCTGTGTTGCGAAATTCTTGACAAAAATTTGAACTCGAATTTCTTGACACAAGAGTTTAAATTCTTGGTTCATGTCTCCCAATATGGTGAACCTCCTATTTTCCCTTACTCACCAAATCTTGCGAATCATGAGGCACCTCAGATTGCAGAGGAAGCTACTACCCCATTTGTTCCTTGTCCTCCTCATTTTCTGATCCCGATGTGGATCCCTCCTTGCGGTAATCATGAAACTGAGAAATTTGTGAATCAAATCTCTAGCCCGTCTTCTCACTCGTCTCCTGCTTCATTGGAGGAAATTCCATAATGGCTCAGGAAGCCTACAACGAAGGCTCACTCCTCCATTCTGCAACAGGATGTTACTGTTCACAACTCTATTCTTGAGACTGATCCAAATTTTTGTTATCCTTTATCTTCTTCACATCCTAACTCTTTGTACCATGACTCGCTTGATCAATCTGCTTCACCAGCCAGTTTTTTGCATTCTCTTGATTCTCAAACTGTTGGCACAAATTGCGACCAAATACAAAGTAGTCACACCACACAGGTAAAGGAGTTGAAATGCGAGGACACTTTCAATTTTTCCTCTTGTTTAAAAATTGTCCACATCAAAACTTTGAGTTTCCGTTCTTGAACGACTTTCAATCTTCTAATCTTAGTGGAAAATCTAGTACAATCAATTATTCCAATAAACCCCTAGCCTTGGGTGGTAGTCATCCTAATGACGATAACTTTCTTTCCATATGTCATGACGAACACCCAAGAATATCATGTGATCTTCCGATTTTGCATGAAGATTTTAATTTGAATCTAGAATCTACTTCCGTCAAAGAAGATGTTCTTATCGAAACTTCCCCTTCACCTCACTTTCCCTTGTGTCCTACCATTCGCAACACATCCAATTGTGGCGGAGATACTCCATGTTCTCTTGCTTCTTCATCCGATGAGATATCTTCTTGATTGACACAAAGTAGTGAGGTTGTCCATGATGAAGTTGAAAACAATCAAAGCACGGAGAACTCTTCCCACCCCTCATCATCTCTTCTTTTGCATGAAGACAACTCCTCAAATAATCTTGCTCATGAGATCTCACCAATTCATTTATCTTTGAATGTATTATCAGAAGAGCCTCTTCAATTGAGTAATATGATTGTTGTTGAAGATTAAGAATTTGGTGAAACCTGTGATAGAGATGGGTGCCATCCGAAAAGCAATTTTGAAATTAGCAACAATAGCCACCCGCAAACCATGCATTATCTGGTTCAAGCTTCAAAATGTGATTCTACAATTCTGGAAAGTTTTGGGACCTACCACGGGGTTGAGGCACTTCAACTTCCGTTGATGGTTATGTCAGGATATCGTGACTCTGGTAAGCCTCTCGAACTAAATCAGATCTAGTTTCTCTCGCACAATCCATCCATCTACATGGTTTCACTCAATGTGGATTCCTGTGCAAAAAATGTTTGGTATACCGGGTTTGACCTCTCAAATTATAAAAAATTGACTTATGACAAAATTCACGAATATGTTGCAGTTCATTTGTCTTCATGCAAACCTCTGACATCAAACTCAGGTTAGGAATGTCCTTCTCTCATGAAATCATGGAATTGTGAAGTTGACCATCTCAAGGACTATCTTTGCCTGCAATCATACTTATCGAATTTCCCCCTTAATGGTTAGCTCCTTGGTCTTCTTGTGAATCTTGTATTGCAAATATGTCCTCTCATCACACCATAAATCTCTGTGTGTGATAATGGACACACACGTTTTCACGCAAATCAAGTTCTTCTCCACTCACCATGCCTCAACTAGTTTCATGCATTTGCAGTGCAAGCATCCTTTTTGAACTCTTTTGATGGCTATGATGCTTGCACAATTGGTCATCAGTTGCAGGAAGGTGTTCTTTCCTATGTGGTTCACAAGGAACTTGCTTTGATTGTTCAAAGCATTCACAAGATTGTTCAAATTGTTTTTTCTTCATTCATTGCAAACTGGGAATCTGACATTTCAATCAACTCATTTGATTGATCCTATGTCTTTGATTATTGTCATTCGGCTTATCATTTTCCCATCAACACATCCAACGACAGTTGTTTCACACTCTCTGATATTCATTATTTAACATCTCTCTCTTTAAATTTTCGTTGAGCAAGTGAGGCACTTCATACTTCGTTGATAGTTATGGCAGGGCCTCATTGTCTTGGCATGACTGCAGAGGATGATCAAATCTATTTTTCCTTACAAGATTCCCATTGTGATCTTATTTCTCGAATAGGAAATTCACCTTTTCAAATATCGTGAGGCTTTCAAGACGACCATCATGAATTTTACTATCCAATCGTTGAATGGATGGAACAATCTTATTTGGCACGCTCTGTTGCAAGCAAAAGTTTCAATCCTTCCTCAGTGATGCTACTCTGATGCATGGAACTGCAGTGCACAAAGACTTTCCTCCATGATAGTTGCACTACACAATCCCAAAGTTTAGCAACCTGCCTTCCTCCCTAGAATTGCGCAGAAGTTGCCTCAAGCCTGACATGAACTGTGCATTTCTCTGGATTATTCATCAAGCCTCCTCCCTTCATGCTGGAACCCCATAATGCGCAGAGACCTAAGCCTGTTTTACCTCCCAGAACTGCGTAGATGTGTGCCCCTAGCTTCCTCCCTCAGCTGGGACTCACTACTCTCAGAAACTGCGCAAAAATCTCTTATTTGGTCCCTTCGCTGCCTGGTCCTATCTTCCCTCAAAAAACTACGCAAACCTGCCTCCTTGGATCTCATCTTGCAGCTGCCGCTGATGATCTTAACTGCACATTTTTTCCCAACAGTGATTGTCCTCTAGAGTTCCTCAGTCAAGCCTGAGGTACGCTTTATGCAGTCTTAGTGACCAATCTCCCTCCCTGTCACCTAGAACTGAACAATGCATAGTTGCTGGGTCCTCTTCCCAACCTGTCATCCGTTCCAGGCCCAGTCCATGGATAATAATGCATCATCTTAGACTATGAGGTTTTGGATTTGATGTCATCATGTCATGAGTGAATTGCAAGAATAGGTACACTGTTAGATCATGGCAAGACAATGAAGGAGATGAAGGAGGAGCAAACATGCTAGAAGACTCATTGGCAACCATACGAACAAAGAAGCTTTTAAAGGACAAGCAAAGGCAACACATGCATGAAACCACCTCTCAAGACCAAAGTTCATTGAAGACCTTGCATCATCAAGTTATGCGAAGGAGAAGAGAAAGCGCATCCAAGAACACATCTATCACTCAGCAACAACAACAGCTTGACATTTTCACCTCAACAAGCTAATCTATGTCAGTGGTGTCATGAGTTGTCAAAAGCCACATCACTACTATGAGCCATGTCTATTGTAAATTGAATGTAATGTAAAGTGGAAGTCCAATGGACACACATGAATATGAAGAGTCATTTCAGTTGAAAAATCATCAGAAGTTGAATAGTCATGAGGGTAGTTGAAGAGTCACAAGGGTCAAGCATCACCCTTGGTTATATGTACCCCCCTCATTGTATGAACAAGGCACTTTTCACCTTGGTTCCTCCCACGAAGCATAGAGAGTTTTCAGCCAGTTCTTTATGTAGAAATTTTGAATAATTTAACACATATTCAACAGAGATTATCCTGATCATGTACTATTGTTGAAAACATACACAATACATAAGCTCCTCTACGTTGATCATCAATATCGCAGCATCAATAACAATAAAACATCAAGAGCATTCACACATTAACACAGTATGTATCCCGGGGAAAGCATCTCGCTAAAACCCCAACTATCTGTATATTAATGATTGATTCATGTAACATTACACAGTATAATGCTTCTCACAAGTATTCCAGTACCAGCTCCACCTGTTACACACAATACAGCTCAGATCTGAATCAATCACTGGCTCAAATCCCTTCC